>OY855905.1:777700-937700 GCA_963693305.1 Meandrina meandrites | reverse complement strand
CACATTTCACGGTTTTGTTTACATCACTGTTATTTATGCATGAAGTCGGCAGAACGAGAACGCTCAGAAATTGCATACAGGAAGAAACTGGCTTTCTCCAGGGATCTTGATTTTGTCGCTAATAGCGAGTTTCCGTAATAGGCGATTGTCCGCAAAGCGAGAGTTGACTGTCAAACTTTAGCTGAGTTATATGCTTGCATTTTGATTATACACAAGGTTTCTAAGCGTGTGGTTCTCGTATATTCCAGTAACGATATTAGATAGCAGTCACTTGTTTATGCCGAGTACTGAGTTACTTCTGGCTAAGGAAAATATGCCTTTTCCTCTAGCATGTATGGTCTGTATGCATTTTCCTTCTAAAGTGTACATTAACTAACTTACGTCCTCTCTTCCGCATTTGACAGGGGTTTTATTAATTGCTATTATTTATGCATGAAGTCGGTAGAACGAAAACCCTTAGAAATTGCATATTGCAAGAAAAATTGAACAGTTACAAAAATCTTGCTTCTTTGTTGTGGCAACGTTACTGAGTGACCTGGCCGAATAGCGAAGTTTCGATTCATTTTTTTTATTGTTATTTCTTTTCTCGCCGGAAAGCGCATAGTTTCGATGCGAACTGCTAAAAAAGTATTAAGCAACACCCTTACAAACAAGTGTAAAAAATAAAACATATTTGCTGCATTTGATAATACATTTCAAAAGTAATAGTTTTTCCAAAAGAAATAAAAAATCATTATTAACATCTTAGTCTTTTTAATCTGTCCATACTGTCGTTGTCTATCCTCGTGCTGTTCCTTTCCACTCTGTTGGTGGAAAGCCTTAGTCCGCACAATGGGAAAAGACAGATGAAGCAGGTACGGTCATGCGCTTTCATTTCGCATTAAACTTTCCTCATGTTTCGGCTACTTTTTTTGTTTTATTAGATGCTTAATCAGGATGTGGATGATAATTCCAATTTACAACACTTGCAGAACACCGTGCAGAAGTTGCACGGCGGCGGCAAGCGAGTGGTTCAGGTTAGTGTTAAGACCTACTCGGCTGTGCTATGCTCCGTGTTTACCTTTTTTGACATTTTCACACAATTGTGTTACTAAACAAGACAGTACTCCTGGGTGTTTTCCTCTGGTGTTGTTGGGAAGGTAACATTTATCTTTATTTTTATTTTTATGTTGCCTTTTAGTTTTTTCCGTCTTTCGAAATCCCATTTCCCATCGTACAAATTGAAACGGGCCCAGTGTAAGATTTGTGAAGAACCCATTCCGTAACAACATCAAATTGGCCCTTATAAACAGATCGACATACAAAAACCATGGTGAAAAGCAAACACTTCCTCCAGTACCCGATGACTACTTCATTTTTTAATGCTTCTCGCCTAGATTCCAGAAAAGTGACTTACAATTCTTACAAGTTGAAATAAGTTTTCTTGTTGTTCTTTTTACCATTAAGGAACAGCGTGACTTGGAGTGGCGAAGAAACCTGTGCTTGTATGGCCGTGAGCTGGACTGTGCGAAGGAACTGAAATGAATCTATCCTGGAGGATGCTCCAAGTTGACTTTTAAAAGCTAGATATTATTGTGCACTCCTATAACCAGTGCAGTTAAACATAAATCAAATAAAGAATACATAGGAGCAACATCTTGTTGTCACGATTTTATTGTTTCTTCAATGGATTAATTAATAATGATTGGAATTTGCAGTGGCATTGTCGCAAAGTGGCTCTTCGTCCATTGTTGACCATTGTTGCATCAATTCTAAAATCGTTAAAATCGCTTCATTCAAGACGCAAAGCCCTGACCGTCGTGGCGCGAAGCGCTCTCGTTTAAAGACCGCGCGCGTTCGCAGAAAAAAACATCTGTTTTGCCGTATAATTTTGGGATTGAAAGGTGTCGGAAATGTTGAGGAAAAACCCATCTTTAGTGAAACTTAATTGTGAGATGAGCTTAAGTTCTTTAATTAAGAATCCTTTCAGTTTTTGCGTCCTATAAAATTTGATGAAATTAAAAAGTTTGAAAATCGTTATATGTTAAAGTAATTGCAGTTTTAATGAAACAGACCGCCACACCCGTGTATCTCCAGATTTAAGCTGTTTTCACAGACTCGAGGAACAACTGGCTAATGAGATGACAGAAATCATGTTGTTTTTGACAGAAGCGTGAAGAAGAAATGAGCTACTACGGTGATCATTTTTTATTGAGACTACAGGTAAACAAATTCTGACAAAAAGAAGCGCAGTTAGACTGAAAAACGCTGTTTCCATGGAAACCGTAATTTATTACAATCAATGAAATTTCGTGAAATGTTCGTTTGTCCTGGTTTAAAGTCAAATACTATTATGTTAGGTAATGATACCAAGTCGCACGTATAAAATTTCGTATTTTTCTTCTATTAAGGAATGAATCGCTAGAGACCTGGACGCTAGCGCAAAACGAAAGACACGAGGGGGCAGAGGGCGGGGAACGAAAAATCGTTTTCCATGCAGCAATTTCCGAGTAAATCACTGGTATAAAAAGATGGTAAAACATAACAATTCTAACAATTGTAAGCCTAATTTAAAGCGTTTAAATCTTTATTTTTTTTAAAATAAAACGTACAGTAAACGGTGTATAAAAGCGCAAGACGAAGCACTTCGTTGGGGGGGGGGGGGGGGTTCTTGCTGCTTACAAGCTGAGAATAGGAAATTGGCGTTGGCACTATATCGAGAATGGATTAGCATGCGAGTGCTTGCAATCCTGCAAAGTTTGGTGCTTGCATCAAAAATCGCACAATTCAGGAGCTAAGCCGCCTGACCATTACGCTCTGTTATATTTAGCTTATTTTGTTTGGTATTGTTTACGATGATGATCATATCAGTTATGTTGTTACAGTTCTGAGGTCAAAACTTCATATTGAAGAATAGGAAAATATCGCAAAATTAAGATATTATTTTAGAGGTATACCTGGACAACACAATTTATCTTGGATCATCTAAATTATAGCTTTATAGTACGTTTCACAACCGAATTATTGCGAAAATAATTTGAAAAAAATTATGGACGTATTGCGTTATCATTCTTTTCCAAAAGCAAGTCATCCATACGTTTTCTCTCATGGGTGACAAATCACTCCTTAATTTTGGCGCGTAATTTTAGCGTTAATTTGTAACTTCACAAGTCAAATCACAAAATTGCCATGGCAACGTTTCTCATATCTCAGTGCCAAGATGGCGACCAGGCTTAAAGATGTCTTTAAAGCTTACTCTTTGTACATGTTCGCTTGAATTTCATCCAGTGGCCCATCAGGCCGGAGCTTATCCCGATTTCCGTAGCATGAAGCGACTAGGAGTATTTCTACTCCCCCCTGGATGGGATGCTAGTCCATCGCAGGGTTACCCCAACAGAAAATTTCTCCGGTACTCATTTATACACTTGGATGGAGAGAAGCACTATAAAAGTAAAGTGTCTTGCCCAAGAACACAACGCAGTGACCCGGCCAGGGCTTGAACCCAGACCGCTCGATCAGGAGTCCAGCGCACTAACCATTACGCCACCGCGCCTTCCCCGAGTTTGCCTTGGCTTTGTAATAAACTTTTGACAATAATCGATATTTCAAAACTTCAAAACGACTTCAAAAGACGAACTATAACCAATAATGTGAGGAATGTTCGACAGTTGACTCAACTTTGAAAATTCGATAAACAGCAAAAACAGGATTCTAAACGGATTTTAGTGAAAAAATGAGAAAATTGCAAACTTTATCCAAAACTTCTCCAGCTCCGAGTTCTAAATACAATAGACAAGTCAGAAGCCCACGATTTCAAGCGTTATTTGTCACGCATGATATTAAAAAGTTGTAGCGTACTTGCGCTTTGTCAAATTTTTTAGAATTTTCACAAAATGCGCGTGAAATCATTGCCTAATTTCACTTGTCACCATTTGATTACCCATACTTATTTGGCAGGTAAAATTACGCGATAGTTGAAATGCATTTAGTTTATTTCTTGGGCTTTCTCGTCTTGTTGTGAGAGAATAGAATGTTTGTCATAGCTAATATGAATATTAATCGTTTATTTAAAGAGGTCTCAAAGGACACGCCGACCATTTTGGCGTTGTTCACCGTTATGTGCTGTGAGAGGCGAACTTTCATCTTCCTCCATGTGCTGCCGCTTCAAGTAAGCCCGAGTTTTCTATCTTCTCTACTAGCTGTACAGTTCTGTACCTTTCGTTTCGTTTATCTTTCAGCTTTTGCTTTTTTAACGTTTTAACTGATAACGATTCTGTTGTGAAAATTTCGGCGTGGTCCGAGTCACTGGTGATGCCAGGAAATCGTTGGTCACGGAGCAAGTTGTTAAGTTGCTGAATTATTGATTGTACCAAACAGTGTTTTTCCTTGTGAACAATAAGTAATTCAGTGTGTTTGGGGTCGTTTGGACAAGCACGGAACAGTAGATTAGAAAGTTTCTTATGAATGTTTGTTCGTTAGAATGTCTTACTTTCGTTCGTAATTTGGTACTGACTATTCCTTTCGGATTGTTGATGTTTGAGTGTGCACATATTACTTTCCTCAGCCCATTGCTCTGAGTTGAAGAGGAGCTATGATAGGTGTGGGTTTTATAAGAAGAAACTTGAAAATACTCCAGTAATTATTGTAATGGTCTTATTTAGTAGTCATGTAGTCATAAACATTTTTTCCGCAGGCTGAGGTCGACGAAGCTTCAAGATTCCTTTGTTTCATTCTACGCTGGCGAGTTACAACATCTTCTTGTTTAGTTGAATTTAAGGTGAAACTTTCTGTTTGAACTATTAAGACAGTAACTTTTATATAATTGCATGTCTACTTATAACGATACTACATTGAGCTATACCAGCAAGACAACTGAATGGCTCCTGAATAATCGACCTTTTTCTCGCTTTTTTTTTCACAACCGAGGTATGTCTGAAGGAGTTGCAGCCATTAAGGAGCGGTCATGTTCAGTCTTGGAGCAGTGGGACAATCATCAGTTGGAAGCGATTGTGACGTTGTTATTTTATCCCGGTTGGCCCCTTCATGCTGCCAACAACTCCAGTTACACAAGTACACAAGCTGCCCAAATTCACTGTTGGAAACATTAAATATTCAAGACAAGTATATCATAGTACTGCTTTGTTATTTCTTCTTTCGTTTTAGCACTCAAAAGTTTCAAAAACAGTGAAATCAAAATCTAATACATTGTCAGCTGTGCTGGAATGAAGATCCTTCGCTTTGAGGTAATACTCTGAGGTATTACAGTTCACAAATAAAACATACTGTTGACACTATTCGTATAACGTAATGGTCGGTAAAGCCGAGACCAACTTATTCAACAACGTTGGACTAAGGAAAGAAAATTAAAACAATTGAATCATATTTCCTCTTTGTTGTTTCAACACAGATGTGAAAGAAAGTGCAGTCATTTTGGATCGAAGCAGTGTGTAGCTCTTGGATTCTAACGTCAGCTGGCTATTGGAGGCAGCTTATTTCAGTTAAGTATGTCATAGTTTTCATTTTTCTAATGTCGTTTACGGTTTTAGTTCAAGAAAGATCAAAATCTAATGTCTTCTAGAATTTTTCAGAAAAAATGTTATTGGACGGATTGTTTTGATGTAGCACGAAATGCTTGAAACTAACATCAAGAGAAATTTATGGCAAGAATTGATATTTGGATTCTGTGACTGAAAGGTTTAAATTTAATACGTCACAAGTTGGACTGTATTCTGTAATTTTCAGAATACAGTGAAACAATGATTCTCTTAAAAAGGAAATACGCTCATCTTAATGATATTTCCTTTTACTCTCCAGGTTGAACACAGACATTTTGGAAGACAGCACTGCAGTCGAAAATGGGGTTGCATCGTGTTTATCTTGGAGTTTGGCGCAAGTTGACTACCGCTTACTATTGGATGCATCTCATTTCAGTAAGTTTTTCGTAAATGTCTTTGTTGTTGGTGTTGTTTGTTTGTTTCATTGTTTTTTTTGTTTTCCTCTAGTCGTTTATCATTAAACTGTTCTAGTCGAAGAGTGATCAAAATCTTATGTCTTCTGATCATATCGACTGTCAAGTACCTTGTAAGAAGAATCTTTAATATATCGAGTTCGCGGGACTAAGAATGTTAACATCCAATTCGTCTTTTCTGGCGATCAGCGTGAAACTGTCCAATGTTGTTGTTCCTTATTTTGAAGGCAAAATCACTCTGTGCTTATGACGTATCAATAAACTTAACGTGACTAACAATAGAAAAATGCCTAATGTATTGATATTTTCTGTCTTTTCTTTCTCCAGGTTCAAGACGTTCAACACAGACCTGTTAAATGAGATTGAGCAATTCGGGATCGCAGTTGTTCTCTCAGTAGCTTCAGGCGACCGTTGTAAACATTTCATTTCAGATACGTAACATAACTTTCTTTTATTCCGTCGTTTATCATTTCAATCCAAGAATGATCAAAATCTTATTTCTCGTTGCCATTTCTATATATTGTTAAGTATCTTAAACAGAGTACCTAGAGATACTGTGCTGATGTATCACCAAATTCTCTGAACAAATTCTAATGATTGACAGGATGTGGGAAAATCAAAAAGGATAATTTTGAGTTCGATCCTGGAACTCAGTATAGGGTTAAAGTTACCCCATACCTTTGCGGGATTGCATTTGTGAAAAAATCTTTGTAACAAAAATTAAATGCATGGAATATGAAATTATGATCTGACATTTTCACAACCTAAATTAACAATCTTGAGGCGCTGTTAAAATCTGCCAAAGGCTTGCACAACTAACAACTCAACTGATTCAAGAAATGTAATTTCGGCCTCAACACTTCTATCGCCTTGACACAATTGCAACCGTTAAGTGCGTTTGCTGTTTGTACGTTCTTTCTTGTTCGAATTTTTTCTATAATTTCAAAAAACACGTACACTGATAGTTGAACAGAATTGGTTCCTGTCAAGTCTGCCAGGGGTCCTATTAGTATTCATAAATCTTTTACAGAATTGAAAACTCCTACAACAAAAGGGACGACTGCCGTTTTGAAGTCGGACAGGGCACTGTCGACCCCACTTAGCATTGTTCACACGATTCTCTGTGAATGCGCTTAAGATTTCATCAGCAAGACCGGGAGATCGACGGCAGGAAAGGATCCTAAAGTATATTTAACTCGTCAGTACCCAAGCCTGTACGGTTTTAGAACACACCCACAAGATTGGCCGCTGTCCCCTTTGGAACGAAGTAACGTTTATGGTTCAAGACTTGCACTGGTCTCACGCACCCAACAACATCAACATAAACAGTGAAACTCTGGACATACACGGACAATAGAAGACTGGTCGGCAGTGGACCGCAAATGAGACAATCCGCAGAGCAAAATCCACCAATTAGAGGCGACTGTTGTGCCATGTATATGACGATCAACATCCCAACTGACTTCATCGTGAGGCAAACGATGTCACCACATTGTTATTGTACCTTGTCACCTTGAACAGCAATAAAAAAAAACATTTTCACGAATTTTTTAAAAAATGTTTCACGATTTAATGCCTTCTCTTTAACTTCTTTGGTTCAGTATTCAATGGCTAGCCGGACGATGCAGCTGAAAATCGTTTTCTGTTAACCAGTAAACCATTTATCAGTAAGCAGAGTCCAATCAAAATGACGTCAAACGTAGTTGCCATGCCAGGCAAAATTAAATAATTAATACCAATTAGCGTGTTGTATAGCTAATAGTTATTAATTATTAACAAGTAAGAACGCCAAAAAGGCCAATGTATCCTATTTTGGCCTTTTGAGGTTACTAACTTAATAACCAATCTGTGAAAGGTTTTATTTTTCACAGAAAAAGAAGTATTTCTACAAACCTTTTAACGCAGCTCTGAGCGCTACCGAGTACCTACCGATTTTAACGTTTCCTTTTCCGAATTGACAAAAATGTATCAAAAAAATACTTGACCGTGTAGTTTTCAAGTCCTGGTTATAAGACCTGGGTTTATACAGCTTTGAGAGAGGTTTTGGTTGGAATTATGAACGAAGAGAGGCTTGGTTCTGCGGGGCTTATAAGTGGATTAAAAAAAACTTATACTGAATGAGCTTATACTGAAACTGGTTGAAGAAACCCTGCATGCAGAATTATGAAAATTATTTTTTTATTTAGCGGCCTCTAAGCTAAAAGTAACAATAATTCGATTTTTCAGTCCAAATGTTGGAATTGAAGAGGAATGCTGTAAATGGAGCTTCTAGTAACTGCACTTCACTTGCGTTATTTACTTATTCTGTACTGGAAATTGTACAATGCCTCGTTTCTAAGCTGGATCTACAAGTGGGCATGAGAGGGATATTTCAGGGTCTTGTAACCAGAATTTTACAGTATGGAGATTCCATAGTTTTCTGTGAAAATTGGATAAAACATTCATTTGGCAGTAAGGAACGAAAATGTATCAGTAATTCGGATTATTTAATCAAATTTCCTCATACTTTAATTTAGCCAGTAATTTGAAATAAGAAACAAAGAACAATTCTGGCACACGTTGAGATTTTGATACTTGGTGATTAACAGCTTTGTATTTCTTTTTGATCAACATTCTCATTCTATATTCGATTTATAATTCACTGGAACAACAGTCTGTCATTTTAGCGTTGACCGGCGTCCATCAGCTAAGGTAAAAGACAACCAAAAAAGAATACATTTTCTCAGATTCTGCATTCAATAACTTTCAGTATTGATAATTAGTTCCTGGTCGTTTCCCTAATTTGTCTGCAATGGTATGGAGTAACCTTTTTCATGAAGTTCGTTTTTTTCGGGGATGAATGCAACGCGACGCCCTATGCTCCCCTTCAGAGCGAAGATGGCCTAATGTAATATAATGTAATGCAACGCGAAACTGATAAATATAGTTCGTTTCGTAAGATGTTAGTCTACTTTTCGTATTAAGTATTGATCAGCAAACTGGAACTAAAATTATTTGTAAACGTTTGGACTACATTAAAATAATTAAAAAAATAGCTGATGTTTAGTATTCCGTTTTTCTCCAGGTGCTATTTTGAAAGAAATTTTAAAGTATACAGTTTGCAGCTCTTCGACACTGGCGCAAGTTGATCGCATTGGAAACATCTTTTGCAGATAAGTTCACCATGGTTTCCTCTTCTTTTTGTTCTGTCGTCGACTGTAGGTATAAATTATCCAAGAGCGATCAAAATGTAATATCTCCTTACCATATACATTGTCACGTTTGTTATGAAGAAAATCGCTAGCTATGAAATATTCTTTGACGTACTAGCAACAAAAGAGAAGCAAATTGATCAGTAAGGATCGAAAATTTATATTTCGAGTTAATTGATAAATTTTGGATCAATATCAGGCTGTCAAATATTGTTGTTTCTTTAAATCTGTACAAATTTGGAGCCCTGATTGTATAGCATAGTGATAAGTAAAGCAGAACCAAACATTTTATTAAAAATTCGACTAAACAAAAAATTAAAAAGAATGGTATTCAAACGTTAATGATGTTTCCTTTTTTCTCCAGGTTGAACGGAGATATTTTGAAAGGAATTAAGTACAGCCATTATGGATTGCAGCATGTTGTTCCTGGACATTGGCGCAAGATGTCATTGAAATATCTTATTCAGATAAGTTCACCGTTATTAATGATAGTTCTTTTCTCCATTTTAATATAAATAGCCCAAGAGTGATCAAAATCTTACATCTCCTTACCAAATCGATACATGGTTGTTAAGAATCGTTAACTAAGAAATATTGTCTTGATGTACCAGCAAAAGGAATCGAGTTGGTAAATTTTGGGATCAATGTAAAAATTCGAGTCCTGATTGTTTTACATACTGATTAGTAAACGAGAACCAAACTTATTTGTAAAAATTCGACTAAAATCACTTATTTTTTGGAAGTATATTTAAACCGTACAAGTCAAAATGTTAATACTTCATCTGTGAAACAAACTCGTGATTGCCTGCATGAAAGAAAATTAGAAGTTAATAAAAAAGAACAGAGGTGCTGTTACCGTGAACCAAGTTTGTATAAAAAAAACTGGGACAAAAATGATGTTGTATGCCTACGATTAATTCCACATTTCAATGATTATTACAAAAACAAAAAAGAGGGTGCAAAACAATTCAATTTCAAGGTTTTAGAGTTTCTCATTCCAATGTGGTGGTAGCTTATATTTAAAGTAAAATGATTATACAGTTTAAACCGATTGTAACATGTTTGCTTCACGATAAAATAGAATTGAGTTGGAAGTCTATTTTCTCCTTACAGTATCTCTACCTTATCCAAAAACAAGACGACGAGAACGAAAAAATCATCAACTAAGATCTAAAGTTTAGGACAATATGACAATTTAATAGTAGGGAGAATTAGAAAATTGATGTTTAAGATTAACACTGACGTGACAGAAAACCAATCGTGTTAATTGAAGTCTGTTATGTCATCTGAGGTATAAATTTGTTTGATTACATGACACAGAGCAGGAAAAAGAATAATTTGATCAAATTGAAACTCTGAACTTTTCTTTGTCGCCTGAAATTATTTGCATCATTTAATATTATCCTGCAGTTCACAAGAAAAAAGTAAACATTGCCATTTAAAAAGTTAAGTTGAAAAGTAAACAAAATCATAATATTGTATCATGTGAAGAACATTATTAACCAAGAAGTATTTTTTGTACCAGGAACGTTAAAAGCGATAGAACGTAATCAGTACAGATCGAGCAGTTAACATTTAGTTCGTTGGTAAATTTTGGGATGAAATTGAAAATATTAAATGTATAGTTGCTTCTACTTTTCAGTGGAATTTAATAGGACAGATGACGCGCGTATTCGGTCAACAACTGAACTAAATTTGAGACAGTTTATTTAATATCAAAAGTGGTGGCAGAGTTTACGCTGCCATCCCCCTCCCCCCCCCCCCCCCAATTCCCCACCGAATCCCCTCTTTCCCCCATAGCACACAATTACACTCCCTATAACCAATAACATTTTATAACAGATTGTTATTTGCCACAATTACATGACATTATTTAAAATCCCAGATTAAGAGGAACCTTTACTCTAGCAACTAGGAAAACTTAAAATACTCAAGAGACAAATCAGTTCTTTGCAGTGCGGTGTCAGTTACAGATACAAAATACTAAGTTATCATTTTAGTCGGGATACAGCTGCTGCTGAAGAAAGGGAAAGAGTGAAGAGAAGAAAGAGCAAAGAACAAAACAAGATATGAGAAGAAAGCAAGCATACAAATTACACACATAATTGAAGACTTCCCAAATGCAGTCTTGTGAGAAAATGATCGTCAAATGGCTGGGTCAACGTATCAAGCTCATCCCAAGGTCTCACATCAACGTCGAAGAATATCTCATCAAAGCAAATGTGACGGACGACGTGGAGCAAACCAATGTATATTTAGATCTGCCAAGGGCAAGGAATCTGGTAAAGGGAAAAAGATAAATCACGTGATGTCACTGATCAAGAGTCGGACTCCTGAAAATGCCCGTGGAGATACCAGCGACGGAAATGGCAAAGATGAGAAAGATGACACAACTGAAGTGTCGGAAATAGTTTAATAAAACGACAAAGCACAAGTTGTAAATAGAGTTTTTGTGTACAGGTTATGGTGTTGTTTGATAAGAAAAGAAAACAAAAACTAACGTGAAAATTTATCGAATGAAAACAGTATGCACCCTTCCTCCCTCCTCGTGACCTCATACACAGCCCACTACTATACCCAACTTACATACAGCCCCTTCAACATCTTCATATCTCTACCACCCACCTTCTTCCACTTTTCATATTAAATAAACAAAACGAACAAAAATTTTACAAAAAATTGGCCGTTCAATTTTGAGAGGTATTTAAATGGCGGACAACAACAACAACAAAATAATGCTAACGTTACTTTTGAGAAATCAACTTGTGTTTGTATTGAGGAGAAGTCGCATTTAAAGGAAGATGAACCTGTTAGTTAAACAATTTGTAAAAAAGTTTAATGATAGCCATCAATTCCAGTTTAGCGTTGAATTTGCAGTTCTCTTAAGTAAAATATGGCAATTAATTAAATAGTGAGGAGAATTGATATTAAAGAGTACGAGAAAGGTGCGAGTTTCAATCTAGATCAGTCACGTGACCAAAAATAATAAAGTTAGTTTGCGGCTTGAATTGTTGTATGACACGGAGTAGGTTGATCACATCGAAACACTACAGCATTTTTCTTCGCTTGCAATTTCATGAAAAAGAAAAATACACTTGAAAACTTAAATCACTTAGTTGAGTACAAATTGAGTCAACGTGACTGCAAGCAGTTCATAAGCTAGAAATAACATAATTAATATTTCCATATAAATCATTCAGGTCAAGTGATTTGGATGTCACGTTTAAGCTTTAACCATGTTTTTTCTGTAATCGTGTTGCTTTTTGAAAGCTAAGGCTCGGACTGAGTTACGTTGTGCAAAAATTTGTCAACGCTTTTTATAATCGCAAAGCATTTATGAGTTGCAGATTTATGGTCAAGATGTCCAGGTCGTGTCTAAATTAAAAGCAGATAAATTGTTCAAGCTGTGGCCTCATCAGATTGAGAATACATTTTAAATGAAAGATGAAATTACTTCGGATGTGATTTCAGGACCAGTAAACTCTTTTTTTTTTCAAAGAAACAACTTGAAGAGACTGAAATAAAGCAAAATTGGGGCGATGCTCTGGCGCTCACTTTATTAGAAGACCAGAAAGTATGTTGACTTGAAGAAATTTGATTGATGAATGTCTTTCTTTGATGCATATAATTCGTATTAACGACAGTATAGTTAAACACTGACATAGATGTGATTATTGGTGCAATAAGATCTCTCTTAGTTTCTGAGCTTTCCCTTCTTTCATAACATTAGAAACATGGTATGAACATACGTAGTTATTATTTGCAAGCACTATGTAAGCTAGAACCAATTAGCATGTGCATTGGTTGTTTGTTTTAGGTTAAACAGTGTCTATGAATATACGCCTGATGGTGATCTTAATTTTGTTTACAGCCTCTTTTAAAATACGTTTACTTGAAGAGAAATTAGATTTTGATCACTCTGGCTTGGGCATTTTAATGCATTCGCTAAATTGGAATATTATTTTATTTAACAACAATAGAAGCGATAATAAAATTATGAAGGCTTTCCCTCGTTGAGACTCAAAAAGCTACAGCTAAATGTCCTTTATATAATTGTGTAAGCTAACAACAACTGCAAAATGAAGCGAGATAATAATAATAATAAACACAACAGAACGCACAACAACAACGACACAGGCTTTATAGTATTCGATTACATGGCTACACTTGATATAAAATAAAATACATCACTAAAGTTGATTCTGTGTTTTGTCTTCTAATATATTGTCAATGTTTGACTCTCTCAGCAGATACTTGTAAAGAGTGAACAATCAGGATTGTGAACAAAAACATAGCGCCTGAGTGAATTAAAGACAAGTACAAGAACATTTGGAAACGTTTTTCTGTCCATGGAGAAACCGTTTACAATACTTTGAAACTAAAACTACAGCTATACAAATAATGATTGAAAATAAAGGAACTTTACAAATGTTTGACATATATATTGTAAAAATTGTTTTTACTACGCATGAATTTTACTTAGTCCTATTTAAATAAACATAGAGAAAAAATTAATTCTAATCAACATATAAAAAATCAGAAAAAAATTGAAAATACACAGAGAAAAATGAGCAAGAGTAAGCTTGGAAACCAATAAATGTGTTTTTGTAATACCCTGTTGCTATTTCTGGTTTTTGTTTTGTCGAAATGTGTAAGTAAACTTGAAACAGAGCTTATTATCGTGTTGGCAAGTGATGTATATGGTTTAATAAACTTAAATCAAAAACAAGGTTAATATTTTAAAAGGAGTCATTCGCACTTCTCACAGTTACCAGTAATCAACAAAAAAGAGTTGAAATAAACTTAGTTAATTTAATTGATATAAAGAACTGATGCTAAGAGCACATTAAAGGCTGGACCCAAAGGCTCTTTAAACCTTCCTTAATATAAATTTTCTAAGTGAATAGGAAAATGATATAAAACATGCCGTAGAAATGCGGTGAAACTTGTGTCGGTGTCCTTCACTTTTACATTTAAATTTAGTTCACGCCCATGAACAATTCCCCCATACCGAAACAAGGGGATACTACCAGCGTTATTAACGGCCAACGTGGCTGAGACTATTTCCATCCAAAAATCTCGACTTGGAGAAGATTACGGAAGAGAATTAAACATTAATTCATAATCCTCCAATCCCGGAAATAAGAACATTGTGTGTTTATTAAGTATAACTTTTGACCACAATCCTCTACCCTCCCAGCTCGAAGTTCTTACTCTCTCGGGAAAGAGGAAGGCAGGAGGAAGTTTAATTAACTTCAATCAATATTCATTTTCCTAGAAAAGAAGATTGTTGGTGGCCATCCTTGTAAAAAAGGGAAGGACACTTAACAGAAATAAAACTAATATTCCGCCAATCGTTTCATATAGAAAAGTAGAGGATTATGGTTGGAATTAAAATTACTCAAGTAGTCTTCACAAGAAAAGTGGAGGATTTTGGATAAATGTAACTCGTTCCATATCGTGCCGATCAAGGAGTGCAAAGAATTTGGCACGCAATTGAGACTCGTTTTGAAAGTGTCTCTGGCAGGTCGAAAGCCATAGAAAGAAAGGAATTACATCAGAACGTCAGCAAATTTTAAATGTTATAGTAAATAAAAGCTACGAAATCAAATTTGAGGGGAAGTCCAAATTGCAATAAATTAACCCTATCATAGGTTTTGCATATATGAATATATTAATCCTGGAAGGGTGAGTGGGAGTACCTCCCCCTCCCAGTCTCCTTCTCCCGAGTGGAGTGGGAGAAGGGTGAGTGGGAGTACCTCCCCCTCCCAGTCTCCTTCTCCCGAGTGGAGTGGGAGAAGGGTGAGTGGGAGTACCTCCCCCTCCCAGTCTCCTTCTCCCGAGTGGAGTGGGAGAAGGGTGAGTGGGAGTACCTCCCCCTCCCAGTCTCCTTCTCCGGAGTGGAGTGGGAGAAGGGTGAGTGGGAGTACCTCCCCCTCCCAGTCTCCTTCTCCCGAGTGGAGTGGGAGAAGGGTGAGTGGGAGTACCTCCCCCTCCCAGTCTCCTTCTCCCGAGTGGAGTGGGAGAAGGGTGAGTGGGAGTACCTCCCCCTCCCAGTCTCCTTCTCCCGAGTGGAGTGGGAGAAGGGTGAGTGGGAGTACCTCCCCCTCCCAGTCTCCTTCTCCGGAGTGGAGTGGGAGAAGGGTGAGTGGGAGTACCTCCCCCTCCCAGTCTCCTTCTCCGGAGTGGAGTGGGAGAAGGGTGAGTGGGAGTACCTCCCCCTCCCAGTCTCCTTCTCCGGAGTGGAGTGGGAGAAGGGTGAGTGGGAGTACCTCCCCCTCCCAGTCTCCTTCTCCGGAGTGGAGTGGGAGAAGGGTGAGTGGGAGTACCTCCCCCTCCCAGTCTCCTTCTCCGGAGTGGAGTGGGAGAAGGGTGAGTGGGAGTACCTCCCCCTCCCAGTCTCCTTCTCCCGAGTGGAGTGGGAGAAGGGTGAGTGGGAGTACCTCCCCCTCCCAGTCTCCTTCTCCGGAGTGGAGTGGGAGAAGGGTGAGTGGGAGTACCTCCCCCTCCCAGTCTCCTTCTCCGGAGTGGAGTGGGAGAGGGGTGAGTGGGAGTACCTCCCCCTCCCAGTCTCCTTCTCCGGAGTGGAGTGGGAGAAGGGTGAGTGGGAGTACCTCCCCCTCCCAGTCTCCTTCTCCGGAGTGGAGTGGGAGAAGGGTGAGTGGGAGTACCTCCCCCTCCCAGTCTCCTTCTCCGGAGTGGAGTGGGAGAAGGGTGAGTGGGAGTACCTCCCCCTCCCAGTCTCCTTCTCCGGAGTGGAGTGGGAGAAGGGTGAGTGGGAGTACCTCCCCCTCCCAGTCTCCTTCTCCGGAGTGGAGTGGGAGAAGGGTGAGTGGGAGTACCTCCCCCTCCCAGTCTCCTTCTCCGGAGTGGAGTGGGAGAAGGGTGAGTGGGAGTACCTCCCCCTCCCAGTCTCCTTCTCCCGAGTGGAGTGGGAGAAGGGTGAGTGGGAGTACCTCCCCCTCCCAGTCTCCTTCTCCGGAGTGGAGTGGGAGAAGGGTGAGTGGGAGTACCTCCCCCTCCCAGTCTCCTTCTCCAAAGTGGAGTGGGAGAAGGGTGAGTGGGAGTACCTCCCCCTCCCAGTCTCCTTCTCCGGAGTGGAGTGGGAGAAGGGTGAGTGGGAGTACCTCCCCCTCCCAGTCTCCTTCTCCGGAGTGGAGTGGGAGAAGGGTGAGTGGGAGTACCTCCCCCTCCCAGTCTCCTTCTCCGGAGTGGAGTGGGAGAAGGGTGAGTGGGAGTACCTCCCCCTCCCAGTCTCCTTCTCCGGAGTGGAGTGGGAGAAGGGTGAGTGGGAGTACCTCCCCCTCCCAGTCTCCTTCTCCCGAGTGGAGTGGGAGAAGGGTGAGTGGGAGTACCTCCCCCTCCCAGTCTCCTTCTCCCGAGTGGAGTGGGAGAAGGGTGAGTGGGAGTACCTCCCCCTCCCAGTCTCCTTCTCCCGAGTGGAGTGGGAGAAGGGTGAGTGGGAGTACCTCCCCCTCCCAGTCTCCTTCTCCGGAGTGGAGTGGGAGAAGGGTGAGTGGGAGTACCTCCCCCTCCCAGTCTCCTACTCCGGAGTGGAGTGGGAGAAGGGTGAGTGGGAGTACCTCCCCCTCCCAGTCTCCTACTCCGGAGTGGAGTGGGAGAAGGGTGAGTGGGAGTACCTCCCCCTCCCAGTCTCCTTCTCCGGAGTGGAGTGGGAGAAGGGTGAGTGGGAGTACCTCCCCCTCCCAGTCTCCTTCTCCCGAGTGGAGTGGGAGAAGGGTGAGTGGGAGTGCCTCCCCCTCCCAGTCTCCTTCTCCGGAGTGGAGTGGGAGAAGGGTGAGTGGGAGTGCCTCCCCCTCCCAGTCTCCTTCTCCCGAGTGGAGTGGGAGAAGGGTGAGTGGGAGTACCTCCCCCTCCCAGTCTCCTTCTCCCGAGTGGAGTGGGAGAAGGGTGAGTGGGAGTACCTCCCCCTCCCAGTCTCCTTCTCCGGAGTGGAGTGGGAGAAGGGTGAGTGGGAGTCCCTCCCCCTCCCAGTCTCCTTCTCCGGAGTGGAGTGGGAGAAGGGTGAGTGGGAGTACCTCCCCCTCCCAGTCTCCTTCTCCGGAGTGGAGTGGGAGAAGGGTGAGTGGGAGTACCTCCCCCTCCCAGTCTCCTTCTCCGGAGTGGAGTGGGAGAAGGGTGAGTGGGAGTCCCTCCCCCTCCCAGTCTCCTTCTCCGGAGTGGAGTGGGAGAAGGGTGAGTGGGAGTCCCTCCCCCTCCCAGTCTCCTTCTCCCGAGTGGAGTGGGAGAAGGGTGAGTGGGAGTCCCTCCCCCTCCCAGTCTCCTTCTCCCGACTGGAGTGGGAGAAGGGTGAGTGGGAGTCCCTCCCCCTCCCAGTCTCCTTCTCCCGAGTGGAGTGGGAGAAGGGTGAGTGGGAGTCCCTCCCCCTCCCAGTCTCCTTCTCCCGACTGGAGTGGGAGAAGGCTGAGTGGGAGTCCCTCCCCCTCCCAGTCTCCTTCTCCCGACTGGAGTGGGAGAAGGCTGAGTGGGAGTCCCTCCCCCTCCCAGTCTCCTTCTCCCGAGTGGAGTGGGAGAAGGGTGAGTGGGAGTCCCTCCCCCTCCCAGTCTCCTTCTCCCGAGTGGAGTGGGAGAAGGGTGAGTGGGAGTCCCTCGCCCTCCCAGTCTCCTTCTCCGGAGTGGAGTGGGAGAAGGGTGAGTGGGAGTCCCTCGCCCTCCCAGTCTCCTTCTCCGGAGTGGAGTGGGAGAAGGGTGAGTGGGAGTCCCTCGCCCTCCCAGTCTCCTTCTCCGGAGTGGAGTGGGAGAAGGGGGAGTGGGAGTCCCTCCCCCTCCCAGTCTCCTTCTCCCGAGTGGAGTGGGAGAAGGGGGAGTGGGAGTCCCTCCCCCTCCCAGTCTCCTTCTCCCGAGTGGAGTGGGAGAAGGGGGAGTGGGAGTCCCTCCCCCTCCCAGTCTCCTTCTCCCGACTGGAGTGGGAGAAGGGTGAGTGGGAGTCCCTCCCCCTCCCAGTCTCCTTCTCCCGACTGGAGTGGGAGAAGGGTGAGTGGGAGTCCCTCCCCCTCCCAGTCTCCTTCTCCCGACTGGAGTGGGAGAAGGGTGAGTGGGAGTCCCTCCCCCTCCCAGTCTCCTTCTCCCGACTGGAGTGGGAGAAGGGTGAGTGGGAGTCCCTCCCCCTCCCAGTCTCCTTCTCCCGACTGGAGTGGGAGAAGGGTGAGTGGGAGTCCCTCCCCCTCCCAGTCTCCTTCTCCCGACTGGAGTGGGAGAAGGGTGAGTGGGAGTCCCTCCCCCTCCCAGTCTCCTTCTCCCGAGTGGAGTGGGAGAAGGGTGAGTGGGAGTCCCTCCCCCTCCAAGTCTCCTTCTCCCGAGTGGAGTGGGGGAAGGGTGAGTGGGAGTCCCTCCCCCTCCCAGTCTCCTTCTCCGGACTGGAGTGGGAGAAGGGTGAGTGGGAGTCCCTCCCCCTCCCAGTCTCCTTCTCCGGAGTGGAGTGGGAGAAGGGTGAGTGGGAGTCCCTCCCCCTCCAAGTCTCCTTCTCCCGAGTGGAGTGGGAGAAGGGTGAGTGGGAGTCCCTCCCCCTCCAAGTCTCCTTCTCCCGAGTGGAGTGGGAGAAGGGTGAGTGGGAGTACCTCCCCCTCCCAGTCTCCTTCTCCGGAGTGGAGTGGGAGAACCTCCTTATTTCTTTAATAAATTAATTAAGTGACAAGGACACATGTTTTGCCCCGTGAACTTTAAAGTCCACGCGGCTTCTTTTATTCTACCAGTTAAATTATCTATTTTAGTAGAAGGTTTGAAAGAGTTTTCTCGCTTCTTTAATTCGCTCTTTAAGCCTTCTTTACAAAAGAAAATCTTTTACAAGACCTCATTTCAAGTAAGACTGTTTTACGTGCGTCCTATATTCTTTGAATAAGAACTAGATCATTGCTTCTCAAAAAGAAAAAAAGCCTTTTATTATTAAGCTAGGATTGTCTTGCAAAAATTGATTCTTCTAACTTCTTACTTGATGTCTTTTGTACTTTGGTATCTTTCTTATTTCTGCTTGCCTGTTTACTTAGATGTTGTATTCAACAAACAGACGACAATCCAAACGAACCTGTTTCGTTCTATTGATGTGGTCTGGTTCAAAGTAAAGTCGTTTTATGTGATTTTCCTCGCTTTCACTAATTCAATTTTAATATGAGCTGCTTAACTTCAAATTTCTTTCTTGTTGATCGGAATGTGCAGATGCTTCTTATCAGCCTATTTATTTAAGTTTTCGAAAATGAAAAACGTGCACCAACTATTTTGACGTAGTGCGCCATCTTAGAAAGGTTTAGAAGAAAACGGTAAAAAAAAAATGAACCAAAACTCTTGGAATAAAACATGTTGTCATCGAAACCTATGGTAATGTGGATTTCTTGTAAATAGATTTCCCTAGAAAAGAAATTTACCTCTGAAACGTATATGATAAATATTTTTAAAAAAAGTTGATAAGTAATACAATTTGGTTCCTCTAGCTTGAAAAATTGAAGCTTGTAACCTTTTTGTTTTTTAAGTTATTTGCGCTGACTCCATCCGCATTAAATTTTCCTTCTTCTCCAGCTAAAAAGTTAAAGTTTACAGCGTTCAGTGCTTACCTTAAGTTGATCTTTGCTTGGGCATCGATACCACTGGGTGGCGGCTTGGAACCGAACTATCTGTCCTTTAAAGACAGGGTACACATCTTCGACTTCATTTTCCATCGGCTGCTTAATCTTCTTTGGGATTGCTGGATATCCTTTTAAATACACTAAATTCCAATACTACAAAATTAAAATGCAAATTATCATTTCTGCTTTGTTAAAACCTTGAGGGCTTTCCTATTTTGATCAGTTTAAAGCTTGAGCTGTATATAAAGTATTTCAGGTACTGACCCGCGTTCCATTTTACCCCAACACCACAACTCCATGGGGTCTCGCGGCTGTTTTGTTACGACTATAATTTTTCTCGCTTGTCAGAAAAGGATATCTATTGTTGAATCTTTGAAGGCAAAATAGCTTACAACCGCCTCAAATAACCCGCTCACATTTTATAGTCAAGTTTTGATTCAATTATTTCACAGTTTAAAAATAATATCAAAGGAGTTTAAAGATTTCTTTCGATTCGCATGCTTTAATTTGAATTTGTTGCGGCCTTGATCAGTGTTTTGCTAAAATAGGACAATTATGCTCGCCCTTAACAGTGTGAAAATAAACGATATCCCCAAAACATTAAGTTATATCATAACAGTGTCAAAATATTTCCAATATGGAATCCATGTTGATAAACGAAATAATATCAACATTTAGTACTTTACATAAATAGTACTCGAAAATTTAAGAGTAGATACTTGTAGAATGTGAAAAACGGTTCAGTATCCAACATGTAGGTTATTGTGAATTGTAGCTCGAACTCCATTCACTCCGTGAAAACAACATGACATCAACCATTCATAACATTGCATATCCATCAAGGTAATATCTTTTAGAGAAATATAGCTTCCTGCAATGAATACGAAAGCAAAGAAAAAAGTCGGTGAATAGCTAGCAGAGAAACAAAATTATTTCCGTGCATGGTTTTAAGGTGATTCCACTGAAAAAGAAGGAGTATTTAGAATTTTCTAAGACTTGGCCTAGTTCATAACTATGTTATGAGCGTTACAAAAATGCAATAAAAAATGGGGGTCACCGTGCTCGTTTTTGTGCAACCTGGATGGCTATTATAGTAAACATATGACCCACGAGGTTCATACTAGGAACGCTCATAATCCGAAAAGGGAACCATCATTTCTAGAAAAAACCATTTCTTGCGTTAAAATATCGAAGCAGTTCAACGAAATAGACTTTAATCTTACATAATAAACCATTTTAATTAAACTGGAATTAAAATAATGAAAGAAATTAAAGATTTTGCTGCGTGCGTGCGTAAGCAGCACTGCCTCAAAACGTACTTTTTAAAGCATTGAAATAAAAATATCTCAAAGTAGAGTATTTAACTTTTCTTTAAATTGCGATTAATATCTTTTAAATTTATGCATTAAAAAATGGGGGTCACCGTCTCGTTTAGAAGAAAATGACCATTTATTTCTCTTCTGACCTTAACCTAAAAGAAAAGCGATAATGTTGTGTGTGCGCGCGCGCTCATGCACGCGCTAAATGACGCGAAAACTCATGCGCAGCAAGGATGCGCAATGCAATTTTCAGTAAACTAGACAACAGAATGTCGAATTTCAAGGAGCAGGTTAGCAATTTTAACCTTAATTATACAATTAATGAACTCCACTTAATTATTATATTCACATGTAGATTATGATTATGATTATGATTATTTTTATTATTGTCAAATGCTTGATTACTGTTCGTTATCTGTTTTTCTTTTTGTTCTTTTTTATTTGTTTGTAAAACAATTTTTATTTGAAATTATGTTATGCTTTTGCAATGCTACGAGGCAGTTAAGCTTGTTGCTGTTGTTGTTTTGAGCCAATCTTTGATAAATCGAAAGTCGGTCAAGTTATTCAAGGACTTACAAGCAGGTATAGTTTTCGCTATTAACTCTGGTAAATTGTTGCAGCTTTTGATAAAATATATTTCAATATGCCACGCACACAGGGTCAAAACATGCTCCGCACAGATTCCTTCAATTCCTACGAAAAGTACCCCCTTTCCGAAAAATAGCATTTAAAATCTCAGACGCAAATAAACCCTCTGATAAGCCTGTGTTTTCGGATTTTAGATCTTAAGAAACAGTAAAATGGTGGCTGTAAAGTCCCTCGGCCCGAAGGACTTAAAAGTTTCGGAAACTTTGATGTTCGTAGAACGTTTTGTTCCATCTCACTACATACAAGGTCCTCTTGTTCCTTTTTTCTAGTTTGTGACGATCAGTGTTTCGTCCTGGGCTGACCTTATTTGAAGTTGTTCATTTTTCACGTACAAATGTAACCCAAACTTGTTTCGACATTTTTTCTACAATGTATCATAAGTTCCACAGATAAAAACCCCACCCACTTATTTTCCCAAAAAATGAGCACACGACATAAACCGACCTTGATGAAACGATACCCTGTGGCTCTGTGAATTCGTTTTATTTTAGCGAAGAGACATTTTAACGCACGAAAACGCATCCTTGGAAAAAAAATTGCGGTCTATAAAATTACGTACTTTAATTAGCGAGCCGTAAGTTACTGTTAATTCTCTAATGTAGGAATTGCACAGATTTGTAGTGCCCTTGTCAGCAGCCTGTGGACGGTTGCCTGAATATTACTAGTTAAAAATAAATTTAAGAATGGCTATTTCTCCGTCTCTTTGCCCTAACGTGTAAATACGATATGCTACGCAAACATATCAATCCCCAAGTGTTGAATGAGGAACATTTTATTATTTTCAAGGAAGGCCTGAATTTTAATCGTATCTTAAGCAAAATAAACTCGAAAAAATCGCTTAACAGGCACTTAAAGCTTTTAAAGTACTTTGGGCAGCTTTGTTCCACTTATCAAAGCCGTACGTCGATCCTTTGTTGAAAGTCTAGTTCAATTATATATTGCTCCACGCGACGCTTTTCCTAATCAAAGACTATGAGTCCCTTCCTAGTTATAACTCGCATTAGCTGAATATTCTCACAGTTTACAAATTATTATTTTCTGGTTATAAAGTTTAATTTCACAACGCTTTCATTCGTAACGCAAATCGATGAGTTGCTTCCACAAATAGAGCGTTTGCATGTTTTAGTTAAGTCTGTTGCCATGTAATAAAATTCTTCTCCAAAACGAAAGCTATATCACAACTTTCTCAAATCCGTGTTTGGTTGAAGAACATATTTTCCCGAGACATTCTAGAACAAGTTTAATTCTTTCTGTTTATTTTTTTATTGCTTTAGTTCGTACTTGACCGAGAAACGTCCATGGGTGCTGACTTTCTAGTCCTTTGTTTAAAATGCGAATTCACCTTAGTGATTGTTAAAAAATAACATGAACGTCAGTTCTCAAAGATACAAAACAATTATTGTCTTCAATGTACAAGATATAACAAACAACGATACGGTGTATCACTCTTCTTGGCCTTTTACGTGCGATATGCGGAGCTGCAAGGAATGAAAAACAGCTGGAGCCGGAATTATATTCTCTATATCTAAATTCCTCTTGAAACGAGAAACTATATTTCAATTTTCTAAAATTCTTGGTTGGTCAAAAGATAAGTCTGATGACTTAGACCAAGGCTCTAAAAATTTGCACTGAAAATCATATGCAGTAATATATTACTGCATATGATTTTCAGTTTATTTGAACTACAAATTACTAGTAACAACTTAAACAATAAATAAATTAAAAATACATACAATTGCTGGTCACCCAAAATAACTAAAGAGCTAAACTAGTTGGGTGACCACATTTATTAATTTAAAGTAAATATTAGGTCAGAAAAGAGGCATTTTACATTTTACATACTTAATTAAGGAAGTAGATTACAGAACAAATAATTCTAAAGCATTTAAGTGCATTTTCAGTGCAAATTTTTAGATGGGATTGTATTGATATATCCACAGAATACTTATTCAGATATAGTACATCTTCACTGAACTCTCAAAGCAAGCTGTTAACGAAAAACATCTCCCGCTTAACAAGAATGTTTATCTTCACATGCCGACAACGAATTTCACAAGCGTATGAGCGACAATCTCAACAAATATTCGACTGAAGTTGACTTCAAAGGATACCTTTTGCGTTGGAACTCTGAAAATGCTGAGAAATTCGTAGAAAAAGGATAGAGCAGCGAATTAAACCCACGTACTAGCCACTACGGTAAAACCTCCCAGCTCAGGTAGTCAGATTTCACGCTACGGCAGGACTCGACCGACAGACATGCGCAGTGTCTTATCTTGTGTGGAATTTTACTTCCGCCAACCGTAGTAGCGCCTCGCCGTAGTGTATCTTAAAGTCCCTAAAAAAAGTTATCATTAAAATGCCTGACGCGAGAACAAGACAACGTAGATAATTCAAGACTCGTTTTAAACAAATATGTACTTTTCGTTTAAGAACCTTTAAGAATGGCGTGTATTGGAGTATTCTAAACTAACACATGCACAACAGAATCGGTAAACACTACATACGATGCACTTGATTGAAATTTTGTAAATATTTTTACTTCAAAGCGTGAAAGTAAATTACCAGTCAACCATTTACATCCTTCTTGCTCCAAAGGAAAGTATTTTATCTCTCTCTAAAGCTCTGAATGAGGAACTTTCTTGACAACCCCCAAAATGAAAGAAGTTTTAATTTCACCATGATTCCACCGGTCGGCTTGTTTACTTGAAATACTGTCGAAAATAGTAGGAATAATATCTTCGCATTAAAAGAATAATTCTTGGCTAAATAATTGTATTTTCAAATTATATGCATCAACAGAATCTAAAACAACGGTGAACCATTTACTGGTAAACAAAGCCGCCCACTTTGCAAATTGAAAGGGAAAATACTCACGTTCTCTTCGCAACGCCGAAACCTCAAACTTCACGTTCTCGACAAAACGTGATGCCACTACGGCTTGAGCATGCGCAACATGCCTCTACTGTGAAAATTTACTTCCGGCGGCGTCTTACAGCCGTCGCGTCTCGGATCTTAAAGTCCCTAATAAATCTCAGTTCGACTAGCTGGAGAAAACAGAGTGAACACTAGTAACACGATAAAGAGAAATTTTAGTCATTCATCAATTTTAGTTATTCTTTATTTAGCTGGTGGTACTTGCAGACGTTTTCTTAATTCTCTGATAACGACATTTTTCTGACTCGTACAAACTCTAACCATTCGAGAGGATGGGTTGTCTTCGGAGCCAATTTTCAGGTGCTTGGAAACTGTTCCAAGCTTTCCCATCATAAGTTCAGTTTTGTCCACAGTTATCTCAAGTTATAAATACGATAATTAATTAATAATTAATATATCTACGATAATTCAATTGATCAGTCATTTTTTCCGATCAGGGTAAGGTTGTTTTTCACGTCATTCTCAAAATGTCTGGAAAGGACACGTTATTTCTGGTTTTTGCTTACAATATAAATTTAATCGTGAATGAAGAAAAACAAACAAACAATAAACTCAATATGAAAGCATGCAGTGTAGGATGATAACACTCACCTATTTAGAGTAGAGATGCCATTATCAAACCATTATCATAACAGTCTAGTTCCAGAATGACTGTACGTAAAGTGAAAGAAAAAGGTGTGTTACGAAAACAAATGATTTAAAAAGGCATTTGTTGAATTCTTGTTGTTTTAAAGAAAATCCATACAAAAGCGCCAAAACCGCTATACTTGAAACTTGTTTCCCTAAATTTACCAGTGTAGCTTAATAGTCTGGAAGTGACTTGGCCTGGTAAACCATCTTGGCTTTCAGACAGACTTGCACGTATTTTTATCTATTCGATGGCTTGAAAGTCCCGAGCGTATCTTTATATTAACAATACAGTGGTGTAAAAATTCTGAAAAACATAGTTATTAACTTATCTGGAATTGAGGTGCTTTCCAACAGGAAGAAGCCGGCTATGATGAAATAACAACGTTTCACTTCTTTTGATCCAAAGCAAAAATGACTGCTCCGATGGATACACCTCTGCTGCCTCTTCTCGACTTGCGCCGGGAAAATAAAAAGAAAGCAACCGTAGTTTAAACTTTTTGTAATCAATCAGGATTGGCTGTTAATTAATTGCGTCTTGTTTCTTATTTACGGCTTTGAGGAATTCTCGTCTGAGAGCAGAGTAAACAATAATTAAAGGAAACTCGGACAAACCTCAATTTTCTCAAACGAGGACCGAGACTTTGTAGCTCAACAGTATAAGCCAAGGAGAACCAGAAAGCCTGTAAAACATTTTTTCCCAACTCACTGACATGCCCTGTGCAGAAACATAAAACAAAAACAAATACACATTCATGAATTTAAAATTTAATCTTCAATATTTCAAAACCTCGACTCGCTCTCCTCTAATAACTTTAATAATTTTTTGAACAACTGCTAACAAGGTTATGAAATCTGACTGGACTTCTATTAAATTTGCTGAAAACAATTTAGAATATATTTCCTCTCCGTCACAGAGCAATGCATGGAAACCGTATTTTGTATTTAGAAGTAAAAATGTGCACAGCAGCACTCCAAAAGGAACAGTACGAAATTTGAAGGAAAAAGTCAAGTTGAAAATGAAATGACGGTTATTTTAGTGGTTAGTAAGAAAAATTTTTATCGGGCTGTTCCGAGCTTGGCCCTGCAAGTGTTCCAACAGCTTATTAAACTTCAACGATTTCCGCGTGGTCGACGAAGAACTCGAACTGAACTTCACGGTGTGGATATATATTTAAAGGCCAAAATTGAAAGGCTGGCGAAATTTTAGAAAACTAAAGCTTTATCACAACTAGATGAATAACACTAACACAAACAAGAGAGAAAACATGGACTTATCTGAACGAAGCACATGGACGAAGATGTCCGCCATTGCGTCACACTACTACGACGACCAACACCAAACTTACGGGTGTGTCATCTGACACTTCCTTTTATACGCAATTAGAATTCATTTCACGCAGCAACGAGAATGATGTCATGTAATCTGCAAAACAATGTACTATAGCTTTCTCGGAATGTTCAAAAAGTTTAACTTTAATAATGTCGCTAGAGAAGCAGGAACTCCGGCGGGATTTAATTTTTGTTGGAATAAGCGCGTCACTTAAGAGTCGAACTCTGTAAAATTCGGACATTATCAAAAAGTCGCGGCCACGGTACCTCACCGATTTGGCTGAAATTTTGCATGCTATCATGATTTGGGGTCCTTGCTACTAATGCGAGGCATTGGATGCTGTCCAATGGCAGTATAATACGTAGCATCCGTTAGTGACACATTAACTATGCCCTGATCATGTGCGCTAGTTTTGTATTCCGCAATATCACTTTTAGTTCGCCTTAGACCTGAGAACTCGTCTTTGTCTGATGTAATGTATACCCACCCGGGCTGCATTAGGGGGGTGGAGGGGGGGGGGGGGTGGGGGTGGGGGTGAGGAATGGCCTCGGTCTTGCCTCCGCCTGGGAACGGCTTTGCTTGTTCCGGCAAACAATAAAGATGACTTTGATATATATGTATGGTTGTCGTTTTTATAGTGCCTAGGATTATATGATGTTTTAAAGCTCTATAAGTTATGGACACGGCTGATTTCGACCGGCTTCGAAAGGCTAGCCAATATGGCTGATCAAAGGACTTCTTGTTACTCTATCTCCGAGCCTAACATGACCTTTTAGCAAAAACCATTAACACCACCTGAAAGAACTATCTTTTATCTTTCGTTCTACATCGACCATTTTGCTGAAATAAAAAGTTTTAATTTTGAACGAGCACAATGTTGTATGGTACTGCCAGGATGATTTTTCCACTCATAAATTTACAGTATATTGAGAGTCCTTTATCTCCCGTGTTATGTCGATTAAGAACTTACCATTTACCAGAAACGTAGAGTATTTATAGATGAATTGATAGCAGAAATAAAAAAATGGGCAACTTCATTTGCACGAGAGAAAAAAAATTTACAAGTTAGTGTAGTTTGCCTTATGACGCAGAAACCAACAAGAACGTCCTGGGACCAAGTGGGAACAAAGCGTTAACATTTTCTCATTGATCGAAGAAAATGTCAGCAAATTTTGTTTTTAAACAACGATTTAGTACCCTAAATAGGATGGGGAAATAGTTTGAACAGTTTTGTAGACGACTCTCGATCACTGCTTTGATTTCATGATAAAAATAAAGAACGGCCTCGAAACAATTCTGTGTCAAATATGCACAAAGGAAGCCGCGCACTTCACAAAAAATATCATAAAATATTATTCTTCATTTCAAGACGATCAAAGTATGGAATGAAGCGACAAAACAGCAACATACTCTTAGAAGAAGAGTGCAATTAAGTAAAGATCTAATAAAACGTAAAAGATTATAGTCTGCTCAAAAGTAAACAACATCAAGATACATTATTCTTTGTCAGGAAATGCATTTGAACGCTGTTCCTTTGCTTTAGTACTTTCAAAGCTGGACTTACCTTGCATTTCACTAAGGCATTCCAATACCTAACAGTATTCCTCACAGTTAAGTTAAGTTCAATTCAAGCTTGGCATCATGGTTCTGTGTTTCTGGACGGAATATCGCATGCAACCATGCGACACTAAATAAATAAACTGCACTTGAAATGAACAATTTTAGCAATTGCAAAGGGTTGGGAAGAGGGGATCAATTATACCTCCAAAAATGCCTGCTGTCGAAGAGTATGGGAGATATTCGCGCACTACGAACTCAACAAACGAAAATAAAAAACTATTCTGTTATCTTTGTTATTTCTGAATAGGATGAAATGAAGTACTTGTTTAACATCATCTGTCATTATTGGAATAGAGGCGTTTTTTAATCGACGGAATAGTAGTGCTTACTGGTAAAGTGGTGCTTTGTTTGAATGTAGGTACGTGAGTGCGCTTGTATTGGAACAAGTGGTCTAGTTTACTAGACGAAGGTTGTGTACAAAATGTATTAGTGATTTTTTTTATCAGCTGAAAAACATGATCACAACAGCACTATTGTTATGTCCCCCTCACTCTACTGTTAGGCCCGAAATAGGGACAAATAAGAGAATCTTAACAAAAGGGCGCTCAGGTTTGTTCTCGATGAGAAATCTCTGCACTACCAGGAAGTACTGAATAAGTTTTATTCTAGTGATCTGCACAGTATTAGGAGCCACTTCAAATTGTTTCAAATGAGAAACGCTACACATAACTTACCGGGATCAAGCAAAGATAGCAAACTTGTTCTTCTATACGTAAACACAACAACAATGGGTAACATTCCTTTAGATATGCATCAGCAACAATGTGGAACGGACTCATTCAGGACCTAAGATATCTATTAAGTCTTTTAATGGCTTCAAATCCAAAGTGCGCCAAATTTCTTTAGGACAAAAATGTCGCTGTAATATATGTAAATAGTGGACTATGTAATAGTTGTTTTTTATCTTTAGTTATTGTATTTGTTTTTCATTTATTTATTTTTTCCTTCCAGGAGATATTAGCTTTTCCTACTTCATTAAGCACCCAAACTGCATTTAACACTCGTCAGTTCCGATAAGAGACCCCTATTCCAATAAGCGGCTTTATTGTTCTACCATTGCGCCATTTTCCCATATAATTAAAAGCGTCTAGTATAAGAACGGGACGCCATTAACTAGTCCTGGCTCGTCCAGAGGCGATTGGAACTAGTCAACGTTTCGTCCTGTTCGTCCATTTTTTATTACTTTTTTTTTCTCTGTTAGGCCGTCTACTAAATGCGTCCCGTTTTTATACCAGACGACTTTTAACGTTTTAGACGCCAAAAGCGTCTAGACGACTTTTTCGTCTCTAGCGTAAAAAAAACGGCCATAGGCTTCCCCTATGGTCTCGTTCGCGAGACACTTATTAGTTTCAAAGTCAGATAGACAGACAGTCAGCTGTTGCCTAACGGAAAGACATCAATTTTAATCGAAGTGAATCATGTTCTGTATATCACAAGTGTTAAATTAATCATGGCCACGCTACAACTATAAAACTAGCACTATCTTTAACTATTCAGCGGTTTGATTTCGTTGTTTATGTCCTTATTTTTTTTTCAGATCGTGTGATGTTAATCCAGTGAGTTTCCGTTCAATGTTTCTCGCATATTCACCTGTGTATAAGCTTATAAATAAACAACTCTACAAAGAACGTAACTTGATTTTAAACGGTCAGCCAACAAACTAACCTACATGTAAAGTGGCGGAAACAACGTTGTGTCCAGATCTTTCATTTACATAATAAAATATTGGATTGAATCAGTTTTTGTAGACTGTAAGTATAAATAGCTGCACAGTAAAATACGACACGTGGTTATAACTGTTAAAAGTTTTACAGGAGCCAACTAGTGACAACTTCGGTCCACCTGGTGGAAGGTTGACCAGTTGTCTATTTACATTTTTGCATGGCCATGGAGTAGGTCTCACCAAGTCAGGGTTGTTTTGTTACGATCTAGATTCAATGTACGCGCTGATCACAATGAAGAACTTGACCCGAGGCCTCAAGAATACCAGCTCAAGCCTCGGAGCCGGCACTCGGCCTTTGGCCTTCCTTCAATAACAGATAATTTATTTAAATTAAAGTTCTAATGGAGAAAACAAGGGAAACACATTTTTGTGTGGAGAGCGTGGCCTAGTGGTTAGGGCGCTGGAGTTGTAATCTGGAGGTCCCGGGTTCAAATCCTCCTCCCTGCCACTAGATGGATTTGTCTTCGGTGGTCCCGAATTCAACTCCTCCACGATTTGTAAATAGCCAGCTGGTCAGCCTCCTACCAGTTGGGATTTCTAACAAATTTCTGTTCTATTTGTAATATTTGTTTGCTTATTTACAGTGTCCACAATTAGTGCGACAGTGCTAAATACTCTGACACTTAAATAAAGTGATTTATTTATTTATTATTTTATCCTACAGTTATAAATACTAGATAAAAGATTTCTTACTATATTCATTATCTTCAGTGGCTAAGGCATTTTGAGCACTTTTCAGGATGTTATGGTGAAATAAATGTTGCTTTGTCGGAATGTCGAATGACCTTGTGTCTAGAGATTCAGACTTTGGGTTTAACTTTCATCTCAGTACGTTTCAGCGAATAGTATAAGCCTCGAAACGAACTCCAGTTGACTCCATCGCCGTGAGAAGAATGTGATCCATTCAGGTACAATCCATTGAGATTAGCACCATGACAATCATTGTACCACCAGGCTCCTTTATACATCTGGGCGCAGTTGAAACTCTCTCGGTCACTGTCGCTATCGTTTGTGGAAAACTGCATATCACTAGAATAAATTAAAAGTAAAAGTTACTAAATTCACCTAATGCTATTTTTAAAAAGCTGATCAAATTATAATGAACTTTTATTGATGGAATACTTTCATATAAGAGAAAAATTATTCTATTACAAGAAAGGTTATTTAGAAATTATTAAAATTGGTTAGATGGGTTCAACTCCCATTGGGGGCTCGGTAAATTCTTTTTCCGAGAAATATTACTTGGACCGCTTTTTCGTTGATTTTACATTATCCAGTTCGCCATTCCACTTATCAACCAAATATATGTGTACATAATTACAAGCATTGCAAAAACAAATGAAAAACAAATACATGCACAGACCATGCAGTTGTTCAATTAAATTTTAAGAACTAATTGCCCAGAAACAAAAACTGATCCGATATTTTTATCAATAAATAAATGAAGAGAGCTTCCTTTCCTTTCTTCAAAAAGCAATAATTAAACAGCATGTGTTTTTCCTGTGCTATCCCGGTCTTAGAGTAACCAACCGTCAACCATCAACTTCTTCGATATTTCTTTTACCTGTGGTACGTCATCGAGTCACCAGCCGTGCCATTATATCCTCCAATCAAAAGCCGGTACTTATCTCCCTCGTCAGCCACCTTAAAAGTCGTGTACTCAGCGCATGTGACGTTCCCATCAAAATCCTCCAGGTCAACTCTCAGCATGACGTCACCAGCGGCTGTCAAACGGTGAAGATTGTCGTTTCCAAGCCAGAACTCGCCGTTCAGATCTCCAAACCCGTTTTTGTACGATTCCCATCCAAGATAGAAGTCAACAGAACCGTCCAAACGTTTCTGAAAAACGGTCCAACCTCCACTGTCCGTGGTCATGTCACACAACACATGTATTGGTTTGCCGCCATCTGGATTGATGGTGTACATACCACTGGAATTGATACCAAACTGGAAAAGTTCGGCACAGCTTTTGTTAAGTTTCCACTCTACAGAAAAATTAGTAAAATTAGTAAAATCGTGATCTGAGATAACCGACCTCAATTTTCTTTCTGAACCTAATAATAGGAAATATTTCCAAAGGGCCAAATTAGAAATATTTCATTGTTCGAAAACGCAGATATTATCGTCATGACGTCATGTGAAAGTAGAGAACTAGTTCTAAATTTTTGCGTCAAAGCTACATCTCCTTGTCTTCGTTATATAACCATTTAATCGTCATGATTATGTCGTACTATAACCTTGCGGCCGTTGCGCTCTCACCTTGACACATAAAGCCATCTCCAATGAATCCATCCTTGCACGAGCAGTTGTACGATCCTTCCGTATTGTTGCACGTGGCGTTCACGTGACATTCATTAATTTCCTGTGCGCATTCGTCTACATCTGTGTGAAATAAATGAAAAAAGTAAAAGGGTGTTAAAATGAAGAAATCAGCCCATTAGTGGCAAATTTACACTCTAACTGGTTTACATAATTTCAGATCAAGTTATACGATTTGCGTCAGATCCAATATTTTGCAGCCTGGAGCAGTATCAATCGCTTTTTTATTAAATCCACTAACGTTTCGTTGTTACTTTAGGATCGGTCATCCAGACCTCTTTAGAAATCAACATTAATTAAAATGAAAACATCAAAATATAAAACCCTACTAAAACTAAAACGGCTAGAAAATCACACTTATATGGTTCACAAAAGAATTAATCCATCTCCCCTCTCCTCCAACGTGCAAAGCCCCATTTAGAGCGAAAACGGCTGGAAATTGCTACCAGGCATGATGCCCTAAATGGCTTCCAAAACATATACCCCCTCCCCCCTCCCCCCTCTCCAATTACTCCAGTACCTTTTTAACATGTTTAAACACTTGGACTAACCTGTTTGACAGTTGTTACCAGTGAATCCTGCTTCACACACGCACTGATGCGTGTCTGATTGGCAGCCGGAATTAACAGGGCACTGAAGTTCTCTGCATGGATTCTTTCGTTGGAATAAAAAAAAGGCAAAAAAAGATTGTGCAAATTATGCACAATAAATAATACATAAAAACACTTCAACCTCTTACAAGCGGTGTAAATCACAGGTGAACTAATATTGGTCGAAAAGTTGTAAAATTGCACTATTAGTCGCCAGCGTAAAACAAGAGGCGTAAAGCGGTCTCCTCTTGCAGGCTCAAGACTTTCTGATATAACAAAGCTGCATGTTATACCTTGGTTTCTGCGTAAACAAATCCTTGTTTTGTAATCCAGTCCAGCGGATCTCTAATAGAATCAGAGTCACTCAGCTCACACACGTGACCGCCACCTTCTTTTGGACCAAAGTTGTATGATTCACACTCGGATTCCATGAAGCAGTGTAACTCACACACTTCCGCTGATGTCGCCCTAGGTGTTCTGATCACGTGATTGATAAGAGCCTTGTTTTCAATTGGCTTTCCGATTGTCTTCGCTATGCATGACTCTGTGGTACAAACATCGAAAGAGGTGATACTAAGATGACCTGAAACACATTTTGGGGATCATATATAACAGTTTCAGTTAGGTTTTATTTTGTCTTTTGCTTGGTGATCCTGATATTGGTGAGCCAATATCAACGCCGTCAATTATGATGTATGGCACATTAAAAATATACAAGATAAAAATTGTATTTTTGCTTTGGAAACAGTAAATCGACCGAGACATAAATACTGATTTAAAATAACGCCAAAATGTGTCTTAAAGTTGGCGTAATGAAAGTTTCGTTGAAAGCGAAGAAGATTCCGTTGAGAATTTACGTGAATTACGAGAAATAAGTCATCTTTCTGGCACTGTATAAACCATTTCGACAATTTTAATACACGCGTCAAGTAAGATGGTGGTTATTAATGACAAACGTCTTTCACAATACCCGAAACAAATTTGATCAAGACATAAGGTTTTGTTTTTTCTTGTTTGTTGCTTTAAGTCTTAATTTACTACAGGAGTTATCGCTAGCATCAAGGCCGTATAATTTAGCAAAGCAAAATATTGGAAAACACAAACGAGAAGCTCAAGACTTCAGGGTTTAGTGAATTTGGCTTCAGTCTTTCGTTTAATGTCGTCAATAATTAATAAATTTAACAAGCCGAAAGCCGAAAGTACTAGAACTTGTGACTTGTGAGATAAGTGATGAAACACCTTTACCCAGTGCTCAAGATAGTGTTATCTGCCGTAAAAAAGATTTCACGTTTCGTGAAAGAACAAATGTCAAAACCCATAGCAATGGAATATCAAAATTCAGTTAAAGGATTTTCACATCATAAATGTATAAACACAATGTTATAAAGAAATAGAAAACAGGCACTTACCCGATGCCGACACGCCTGTCCAAGAAAGCCTTAAACCAATCACGACGAGAAACTGAGATGTAAAGAACTGGAAATAATCCATGGAACTGTAAAACAACATAAAACTAGATACAAATATTCCTGTCGGATGGTCTTGTTAATATGCTGGCATCTTATTCCGAAACATCTCAAAAGTTATTAAGAATTTATACGGCAAAGAAAAACAAAATGCGCAATGTGATATGATTCTATAGTGCTACATCACGTTTGTGATTTTAAATATGTTTTCGCTGAAGATTGTCAAGGTAATACTAAATATTTAAACAACCTGACGTTCATAAATATTCTGTTACTTAATTTTTTCAGCTTGAGGAGGCATTTTTGCCTTACTCATTATTTTTCGCTTTTGACTTTTTGTTTGAAACAAGCGCAAACTTGATTGAGAAAAATGCAATTTTGATTAAAAAAGGGGTTTTCACTTGAGTGTCGAAAGTAATTTGCGTTTTCTTTTGTTTTGCATTACTATGTTTATCCGTCAGAAGAAAAACCAGCCGTGACTCGCTCGCACATTTTCCCACGCATGTATTTGCTTCGAGTTTTGATTGGTTCACTGGATTGTTTGCGTCCTTTGTGATTGGCCAGAGTGATTAAATTTTTTGACACTAGCGCCGCGGGGCTCTTTAAATTTCTAAAAACCGTTGTGGCGCTTATTCGGGTCGATTCGGGGGCGTTGCTTATTTGAGGGCGGCGCTCTCTAAAAACATGAGAAATTCATAATATCTGAAAGCGCAATAAAAAAGCCACTTCGAGCTGAAAGAATTGAAATCCATTGGAATAAATTTCCAAGACTGATTTAGATTGAATTGTCCCATATTTTAGGGCCGTAGCCAGACTTCAGAACAAGACGAGGCAAGTTTTCGAGATACAAGATAAAAAATTGCGCTAAAGGCGCGAACTGCTACGGGTATCTGGGGGTATGCCCGCTTGGTGTATCTGGGGACATGCCCGCCAAAAAAAATTGAAATCTAGAAGCTCAGAAATGCTCTTTCTAAAAGCATTTTCCATGGCATTTTTGCATTTTTTTTTTCTGAAGATTATTTCTCAATTAAACGCTTCTTAAAAAAAGGCCAAAATCAAGACGAGGCAGGTGCCTTGTATTGCTTCACGTTAGCTACGGCCGGTATTTGTTTTTTTGGGGGGGGTTGTTTGACTCATCGAATAATTCAGTCTGATGAAGCGCCGCATTTTTCAAAGGCGGCCTTTTTTCTTCTCATATGTATCCGGCGCTTTGTCTGAGGTTGGGCTTAATCTAATACATACCGTAATTAAAAACTGCTCTGTTTTAGGATTCGTTTAGGCCATATGTTACGCTTTGAAAGTCATTTTTCTTTGAGAATAATGGTGTTAGCATTGCATTTTACAGCAGGCAATATATAAATATGTTAAAATTAACAACTTACTGTGTGACGTGAAGATATTTCCTTTTTTACGTTATCATCCGTGCGTTAGAGATTCTAGCAATGTTTGCTTATAACTTGAATTTCTTTAAGTCAAGCGTAATCCAACCTGGCATTTTAAGATCAAAAGAAGTATGCTGTCCAAACAGCAGAGCATAACAGTGGCACTTGTTCCCTTCTACTCCTTTATACAAAAGTCGTGTTCGTAATTTAAGCATACTATCCACCAGGAAGAAGGATCTTCATGGGCGGATTTAGGGGGAGGGCAGCCGAGGGAGGCCGCAACCTCCCCTTTTTTTCCTCGGATTTATTCTAAAAATCATTGCAATCAACCGTCTTTCGAGGGGTATTTTGCAATCGGGGTTGTGTTGTGGGTATGAGGCAAGGTTGCGCTATCGCATCTTTTGGATATTTTTGACATTTTGTGGTCAGTTAAGCATGCCTTTCTTTCCACTAGCATCACGTTTCATGACATTTTTGCTCGGGCATGCGCGAAAGTCGAACCTTGGGTTACCACGTCAGGGTTTTTTGGGTCATGTGTCATGTTAGCGACACAATAAAACTTTAAAACTAGCAGCTTTGTTCTTTCCCATTCAGCGATTTATTTCGTTGTTTATTGTTCTGTCAAAGAAAGTCAACAAAGCAAGCTAAAGTGGTAGAAATACAGTTGTGTCCAGAACGTTCCTGTACATAATGCATAAAAGTTTGAATAGCCGTACATTATAATATAACACGTGATTATAACTGTTCTCGTGTTTATCTTTACAAAAAAGCCAGCTAGTTTACAGGAAGGCCACTAAATAAATAAGAATGGAAGTTGAGCATAGCTTTGTTAAAAATAGTGAATGGTTTGAACCCAGGAGGGATATAGCGAGTTTCGCCCATAACGAGTTTCGCCCACATTGTTTCACCCAGAACGAGAATGGTTTAGAATGGTTAAGAACGAGGTATATTCATGTTTAGCACGCTTGTTTCGGCTCATGGATTTAAGAACGAGGTATACTCATGTGTTTAGCGCGCTTGCTTCTGGGCGAAGCGCTTCATGGGCGAAACTCGTTATGGGCGAAACCCGCGGCTACCACCCAGGAGTATCAGTAGTTCGTACATAAGTGTGATCATCCGGGTGAGAGTAGTTCGAAAAAGGACTGTTGTTGGTGACTGACGTTACGACAACCTGTGCGGAAGTCAGCTGATTGGTCTGTTTTTCCGTGATGTTATTGGCTGTAATACTCGCGAAACGTTTGTCAACAGTAATTGGTCAGTTTCGATCCATCTACTTTTTGTCAAATTAAGTGGTTCTGTTTGCGGTCCGTTCGTCGGTTTTGTTTTCGTTGTAATTAAGTCGTTTGTAAGGTGCCAGTAGTTGTTGACATTTGTTGATAGACGTTGGTTCTAAGTTTGTGTACCAGTTTTCTAGAGTCAGCCTTTGAAAATAGTGTGTGCTGTAGGTTAAACATTTAGCAGAGTCATACGGTGATGGGTTGACTCAAATTAAGGTCTTGGAGGACGGTTATTATGGAGAGGACACTTATTGCAAGGAGGACGCTTAATCGAATCAATACGGTAATACGTAAATGATTGTTCCTCGCACCTATGAACAGTCATCGAGTCACTAGCCGTGCCACTGTATCCTCCAATCAAAAGCCGATACTTATCTCCCTCGTCTGCCACCTTAAAAGTCGTGTACTCAGCGTATCCGATGTTCCCATCAAAGTCCTCCAAGTCAACTCTCAATATGACGTCATCAGCGGCTGTCAAACGGTGAAGATTGTCGTTTCCCACCCAGAACTCGCCGTTCAGATCTCCAAACCCGTTTTTGTAGGATTCCCAACCAAGATAGAAGTCAACAGAACCGTCCAAACGCTTCTGAAAAACGGTCCAATCTCCACCGTCCGTGGTCATGTCACACAACAGTTGTATTGGTTTGCCGCCATCTGGATAGATGGTGTACACGCCGCTGGAATTGATACCAAACTGGAAAAGTTCGGCACAGCTTTTGTTAACTTTCAACTCTACAGTAAAAATAGTAAAATCGTGATCTAAGATAACCGAACTCAATTTTCTTTGTGTCCCTAAATAATAGGAAATATTTTCAAAAGAGAACTCATTTCCAAAGGGCCAAAGGAGAAAATTTTCATTATTCGAGAACGCAGATATTACCGTCATGACGTCATGTGAAAGTAGAGAACTTGTTCTGCATTTTCGCGTCAAAGCTACATCTCCTTCTCCTCATTATGTGACCATTTAACCATTATGATAATGTCGTATATTATATAGTTTTACTTGGCGTTCTTACCTTCACACATAAAGCCATCTCCAATGAATCCATCCTTGCACGAGCAGTTGTACGATCCGTCCGTATTGTTACACGTGGCGTTCACGTGGCATTCATTAATTCCCTGTGTGCATTCGTCTACATCTGTGAAAAATTAATGAAAAAAACTGTAAACACGTGTAAAAATGAAAAAATCGGCACGCTGAGTGACGAGCCCAAACAATGGCTGCGAAGAAGACTAACCCTTAGTGGCAAATTTACACTTCAACCAGCTTACATAATTTCAGATCAAGTTATACGATTTGCGTCAGATCCAATATTTTAAAGACTCAAACGTATTTCATCTCGGAGCAGTATCAATCGTTTTATTTTTTTTTTAATTCACGATCGTTTCGTAGTTACTTTATGAGATTTTGTAAATAGAATAATACATATTTATTATATAAACACCAAACGTGGTTAGTGACATGCAAAAGTGGACCTTATTAAATAACTAAATAATTGTCAACTGCACGAATAAAGTCCCAAAATGAGTGATTGTTCACAACTGCCTGAAATAAGTCACAAAGTGAGACTCAAAATTTTCAACAATTAGAAGTTTTTTAAAAAACGCATTGCATTACAGTGCACTGTACAACATGTCAACATTGCAAAGGCTCAATCTGTGAACGACTAAAGTTCTTGTCTGCTTTCCCGGTTGTCGCTATGCAAAACTCGATGTCTTCAAAACTTCTTCCTTTGTGGTCTTATTTTGTGTGTGTTTTTTTCTTCTGCTTCCAGAAATTGGTCAACATCATCGTCCATGAGCGAGACGAATCGTTCAGTATTTGCTGTGTAAATTTGAGGCCATTCCGAGAAACTTTCGACAAACTGAGAGAGAATAGCGAACGCGTTACCATTCATTCATCAACTCGAAAGAGTGGTGCGAAATGAAGCGAGTGACGTGTCAGAACGCGATTGGTGATATCAGGCACGCGTAAAAATTATCGTAATTTTGCACAATTTGAGATACTGTTTTTCTCTCCCAATTAATGCTCCCAACCCATGAAAGCAAAACAGCACAACACAAGTTCAATGGAAGAAAAGGGCTAGGGGATGAAGTGCTCGAGTTGCCAATAGGCATCATGCAGGATAACACACAGGTCAGTTGGTTGGCAACGAGAGATTTAAGTCCTCTCCCTCAAGCGCAACAACATGCCCTATGCATGGTCTTGATTGACATAAAGAAAAGCGGATATGTGATTGGCCGGACCTTTGAATGTAATGCAAAGAGTGTTATTCTTGCCAGAGTATTGCGCAACGGGTCTGTTTTGGAGTAAAGAGCTAGTACAGGTTATCTGATCTCCCTCTCATGGTTGTCGCATTAACTTTAATTTATGTTGCATATAAATTTCGCTTAAAAAAACCGCAGTTTATATAATAAAAAAGAATTAATCCATCTCCCCTCCCTTCCAACGTGCAAAGACCCATTTAGAGCTAACAAGGCTACAAAATGATACCCGACGTGATATCCCATATGGCTTCCAAAAGATATAACACCCCCCCCCCCCCTCCCCCCCCTCCAATCACTCCACTACCTTTTTAACATGTTTAAACACTTGGACTAACCTGTTTGACAGTTGTTACCAGTGAATCCTGCTTTACACACGCACTGATGCGTGTCATGTTCAAAGTCTGATTGACAGCCGGAATTAACAGGGCACTGAAGTTCTCTGCATGGATTCTTTCGTTGGAATAAAAAAGGAAAAACAAAAATTGTGCAAATTAAGCACAATAAATAATAGATAGAAGCGCTTCAACCTCTTACAAGCGGTGTAAATGACAGGCGAACTTATATTGCTCAAAAAGTCGTACAATTACACTATTGTTTGTCAGCGTAAAACAAGAGGCGTAAAGCGGCCTCCTCTTGACTTTCTGACATAACGAAGCTGCCTGTTATACCTTGGTTTCTGCGTAAACAAATCCTTGTTTTGTAATCCAGTCCGGCGGATCTCTAATAGAATCAGAGGCACTCAGCTCACACACGTGACTGCCACCTTCTTTTGGCAGGACCAAAGTTGTATGATTCACACTCGGATTCCATGAAGCAGCGTAACTCACACACTTCTGCTGACGTCGCCCTCGGTGTTCTAATCACGTGATTTGTAAGAGCCTTGTTTGCAATTGGCTTTCCGATCGTCTTTGTTATACATGGCTCTATATATTGCAAACAACAAGTAAGATAATCAGCGATTCAGGTTACACTCAACATCCCCGATGCCTTTTGTTAACGTGAAGTAATAAAAATAAAATAATTAAAATCATCAACAAAAAATAAATGTATTGGTGTTAAGAAAAGCTTGTTTGTGTAACAAATCACAACTCGAAACTCTTTCATCATTTTGTATAGTTTTATCTTTTTTCGTGATTTAGGTCTCACTCGATCGATTTTAAGACAATATTCTGAATTTGACACAAATGCTTTAACAACCTCCGTGACGTGCTGACTTCATACAACTGCCAATCAAATTTAGTCATAAAAAACGTCGTTGTGGGCGAGGAAGATTTCGACGTCGACCTCCAGAAAAATAGAAGGTTTGAGATACATGTAAACATTTTGTAAGAAACATTATCAAAGACAGAAGTTTGGTTTTCCCTTCTGAGTGAGTCATGCACCCATAAGAGGTTTTCGTTGCTCACCGAGATTCATTAACGTTAAGAACCAGGATTCTTACATGTAAAATATCAATCGACACAGAAGTTTAGTTGTTTTTTTTTTTTCAAGTAACTACAGTAACTATCGCTAGCATTAAAGTCGTATAACTCTCTCGGCAAAACAAAATGTCGGAAAGCACAAACGCGAAGGTCAAGACTTCAGGGTATAAACACTTTGGCTTCGTTCCGAAGTACCCGATCTTGTGACTTGTGGAATAAGTGATGGGATAACCTTCAACAGAGCTTGAGATAGCGTTTATCTACGACAAAATAATTTTATGTTTCATAAAGAACAAGTGTCAATTTGCGTAAAAATGTTTGCATACAGTTAGTATTTAAATCAACGTTAGAAACAAATTGTAATATAAACCTACCCGTTGCTAACACGCCTTCCCAAGAAAGCCTAATCAATATCGCGAGGAGAAAAGACGAATAAACCTCGAAACAAATCATGGAGCTGTGAAAAAAAAACATACAAATAAACACAAACTTCTCTTTCTGTTCCTCTCCTTAAATATGCTAGAAGCTTACGCAGAATGACTTTCAAATCTCATTAAAAATTTATACAGCACTGAAAAACAAAGTGCGCTTTGTGATATGATTCGATGGTGTCACACTTTCTGTAAAATTTAAACTACATTGTATCTTATTAAAAATTTCAAAAGCTATTGCGCGGTGTGGAAGGGATCTCGTCCATTAACTTTCTATGTTCTTGTGTGCTGACTTTCTTTCCAAAAGAAGTTTGAGGTTGCTTGCAGAGTAGGTTCCAATAACAACATCAGGATCGCCGGGGAGTCATTGCCTGTTTGTTCAAAGATTTTTTTCTTTTTTAATTTAAACTTTCTTTCTCAGAGATTTCGATTTTCTCAACTCCCTTACTCAGTTCCTACTGAAATGGTAAAGCAGTTAAATTTACGGTGCACTTCACATTGCCATGTTTTTTTCTTTTAAGTCGATGCCAGGGACACCTCAGTTGATTTCCCTTCCGTAAACAGTCGATGCTATCGATACCATCATTGGTAACCAAGGTTTTCCGAATGGAATATACCATATCTGCTTCAGTTTAGGCCTGAATTAGGTCGAAACTGCATGTGCTTTGATTATCAAATGGAATAAGGCCTACATTAGAGGCTCTTTAAATCCAAGTTAGATCCACGCTTAGGTTAGGGATAGAGATAGGGTCATTTATTATAGATGTAATACTAAGAAAGTCACCTTACATAAATTTTTGAGGGTTTGGCATCAACGTGGTGGTGTAGTGGTCATATCAAACTTGGCCTATTGTTATGTTTTGAATTTTTCTGACACAATGAAGCTATTGTTGTCCATCCTCAAGGATTTTCCTGTTCGGTTTCGCCAAATTACATTCGGGTTAAATCGGATCCAGTCGGCACATTGCTGATGTTGACATTTTTTTCCTAACAGGGAACTACTTGGGAAAGCACAAGCAGACTAACAAGTTTGAACAAAAAGCAAAGCGAGGCTTTATTTGCTTTATGTTCAAAGCGCGCCCGGGAACTCGCGTCTGTTCGAATGTTTACAAGTTTCAGTAAAAAGTTCGGCCATTAAAATTGATGACATTTACGCACGTAATAGGAAAAATAATAATGCAGCTGTGTTAGAAAGTGGAATTTCAAAAGTAACTACACTGAAGACTGTTGTTTATTAAAATTGTAGCCGTATGGCGATACAAAAATTTTTGTCCTTTCTAGTATAATAGAAAAGGGAAGAGAGAGAAGAAAACGAGTTAGAAGAGATAGATCAGTTTACTGATTACCTTGCATGATGACATAAGAGCCTGTTTTGGTATGCAGCTCATGAAAACTGCATGCATGACTAGAGAAAAGAAGGAAGTCGTGTAGTGTTAAAATCAACGCGCAGATATTACAGAAACAGTGTTCTGAGGACGATAACAATAGTTATATCTTCGGCAAAATTCTCCTCCAGACTTTCGGATGTCAGTTTAAGTATCATGGGCCGGCATCCGTGGTATTTTGTTCCTGAAGCAATCTTTAATTTCCTCGTGTAGCTGGGCCATCCGCGCAAAAAAATATATTTTCGCTAAGTTAGCCACACAGGAAGCCGAAAAAGATCAGGAGCCATAATGGTAGGAGACCGTAAGCGCGACATCCACGCACCCTATGATACGAGACAATTTTTATATTTTTAGAACAGGCAGACACGCGCGGATGCGCGGGTTCTCGCGTCGATGTTGCCAGAGTTGCGTGTATCATGTGAGTCGCGAGTACATCTGCCACAAAAGACTCCGTGTTAAAACTTGAGAACGAAAAATAAATCAATCGTTCTGTGAACCATAAAATTATACATTAGGCTGTGCAGCTTCCGTATCGCGCTAAATTCATCTCCTGGATTTTTTGTCAGTTAGGCACAAGGCTAATCTAGAGAAGTTTTCTCAGTAAGATAAAATTCACGATGACTCGTTTATATTTGGATTGTACTTAGTCTAAGATGGCCCGCGCTATTTTTGGGGAACGGAGGTGCTCTTTTCTAAATCAAGCTTTGGGCATGTAAACCTCACCCGATTTTTTTGATTTTTAGCAATCGAAATAGCAAATGTTCAAATTTTGTAAAGCTTTAAAGTAAAGGGCAAACAGGGCAAACGATCACGAGATATTAGCGCTTTTGAAAAAATATATTTATGAAAAAAACGCGAATATTTTCTAAACGCGACGATAGATTTTTTTTTATCAAAGTCAACAAGTTCAAATTATCCAATTTTTAGTGTGAGCAAGTTTCAACGAAATCGGCTGAGTAGAAATTGCTGCACAGTTGACTGTTAAGCCTTCGCTTCAAAATATTATGCTCGTGTATAATTGGGAGCTACAACAACGTTCAAGCTATGCTAAGATTCCATAGATTTGAAAGCTTAATGCCAACTAAAACGTTGCTGAAAAGTATGGAAAGATCGGAAACTCCTAGCAAATAAAAGGTGTAAACAAATTAGGAGGAAGAGGTTTACGGTGCGTAAATTCGAATTAAAAAAACCTACGGATTTTTTTTTCTTATATTTGTAAGTATGAGAAAATACGGCATATATGCAAACGGCTTTGTCTACTTTCGTGAATCTAGTCTCGATGAAATGCGTCGAATTTTGCTTGCCAAGATAGCTACTCCGCGTCTTCCATTTGAAAACCCTCGGGTAACAGTAAATTATTCAAACTTGCCGCATTCTCAAGATTATTTAGCACCTGGAATTGAACATGGCACGCCACATACCACATTCATTGCTAAATAAAATGCATGAATACAAAGCTCAGCCGCAATTTTAAGCGTGGTATGTTTATTTCCAGGTGCTAAATAATCTTGAGAATGCGGGTAGTGTGAATAATTTAATGTAACAAGTGCGTTTTCAATTGAAGACGAAAGGTAGCTATCTTGGCGAGCCAAACTCGAATCGGTTTCATCGTGACTAGACACACGAAACTAGATAAAGCCGTTTGCACATATGCTGTATTTTTTCATACTTAAAGTAAACGAAAAAAAAAACGGTAGATTTTTTTTAATTCGAAAAAAAATGAATCCATGAATCCTCTTCTGCTTCATTTGTTTACAACTTTTGCTGGAAGTTTCCGATATTTCCATACTTTTCAACAATGTTTTAGCTGCAATGCAAATTATAATACCGGATACTAAAAGAAATATTTTGGAGCAGCATTAGTCGGATAAGTGACTTAAATGAAAATATTTTCATTATGCAGTATATATGTAATTTTATATGATATGAAAGTCACATGTAACTTACAACAAAGCATCAAGGAAAGGTCGAAATGGCGTATACAATCGTATTTCGGCAGAAATATGGTTTCTGCTTTTTTTGCTGTCATTCTGTATTTTTTGGTTGCCCATATCGCTGCGCTGTGAAACGTTTCGTAAATTGTCTTGACCACTCTGTGATTCCTTGTACGACATGTTTAACGCGTCTTCGCGACTGGATTTGTCCGAAAAAAATACTACTGCAGATATCCGAATCACTTGAATCATCCTCACTTTCATGGCTACATTCAAAGAAGTGCTCAAGGAGACCTTGACGTAAATTAGGAATAGAAACTGATGAAAGAAAGCCAGTGTTTACTTCACTTGCAGAGGTTACTTTGGACGCCATTTTGTTTATATTTCTCCGCGCGATGTCCTCGCGAAAATCCTCGCGGCAGTACGCGCGCGCGCCACGCGAGATGACACGATTTGTTCTAAAAATAGAAATTTTGTCCCATATCATAGGGACAAGGCCAGATCTCGCGCTTACGGTCTCCTCCCATTATGGCTCCTGAAAAGATACATTGTTTACTAGTTGAGCTAGTCCCTTCAGTAAACCATTATTTAGCAGCTGCTAAAATTTAACCGAGCAATTCTATAACAAAAAAAGATGGTTTGTAAAACTGTTATAACGACAAAGTTGTTGGAGCTGATTGAGTCTGTAGACATGTGCTGGCAAAAAGTTGCTCCCGGGCAACTTTGTATTCACAGCGACTTCCAACTTTTCGTGCTTAAGCGAATCTTACATACACATTATGCAAATGAGGTTGTTAAGCAAACTCCGATTGCTTTAAATTAAAACGCCTTTAATCTTAGTTTTCACCACTCTATGTCAAAAATACTTTTTGGTGCACAAAAATATAAATTTTAAACGATTCAAGCGGCTTTAAATAATTATTCGGTTTCGATCTTTGCATGCTTTCTGGAAAAATGTAAAATATGCAAATTGTGATGTCTGCTAAACTTGGACCGATTTTTAAAAAACCGTTCTAATTATTTGGAACTCGCTGTTTTCTATGTATGTTCTTTTTAACATCGGAAGGCGTTCAAGGTATAAATTGAAAGATCAATTTAGTTTTAACTGGTCTAACAGGATGCAGTGATGTACTAAAACACGCCATATTTTCTCTTATCAGCTACAAAATAAATAATAGAAGTTGAAATCTGTACGACGTGATAATATCCAATTCACCGCTTACTTGCAAATATCAAAATAATTGCCTCACCATTTTGCTAAACAAACAAAAAACTATTCTTCAAAACTTAATCAATGATACCCATTTCAATCTTCCTTTCAATGATACCCATTTCTGTTTTTCAGAACGAAGAGAACGAATCGAATATAATTTCTGTTTTTCGGTAATACTTCGTCTAAGTCCTTTCTAACTAACGTTTTCCGTTGTTCTTTCCTCAGGCAAGGGCATGCGAAAATATGAAATTTTCGGGTCATTGCAATTGTTGGAAGTCTTCGCTTACTTAGATTTGCTTTGTGAGGCCGTGTTGTGAAAGAACAAATAATTTTTGTTTATAAGTAGGAGTTCAAAAATATTGCTTCATTAAAAGTTTTTTGCTTTTCTGCTGGTTCATTGTAATCGTTTGTCGGTTGGGAGTGTTTATTATAAATTGCTTTTTAGTTGAACAGAATTGAATTTTAATTTAAGGGAAAATCACGGCGTAGAATGTAAAGCAGTGAAAGAGATGTATTAAATTTGAGCAGTTTTATTAGATGAAATTTTTGTACATTTTTTAAGGTGTCTCTCTACAGTTTTTTCTGGACCATACCAAACATTTTTATTTGGCCGTTTAACAAACCTCCCGGACTCGGATCGATGTGAAATTTACACCAGATATTGGAATTGGATTGAAGTTTGATATGAAATATTTTTTAGGAAAATCGACATTTCCATGGCAACGAAAAACAGAAAAACAAGATATCAGTTAAACTTGAATTCTACGCGAATAAGATTTGACGTAAAAAAACTAACACCAGTATCTGAAACTATGCTGTACTGCACATCAAATATGCAAGAATAAAAAAATTCTGTACGTTTGATTTCGAATAAATCGAAAATATATTTCAAACCATGCTTTTTGCCTCGAGGCGGAAACTTTGTTCAAGGTTGTTCGTGCTTGTATGCGTAAAACTGTAGAATGATTTTGTAAACTGATTACTGCCACCCCACCCCCACCCCCACCCCCACCCCCACCCCCAACCGGGACTATTACACGACCCTGCAGTGCCATCCTCGGAAACCCAGGGCTTCAACGGGGACGGGAAGGGAAGGGAGAGACTGGAAGCGGGAAAAAAGGAGGGGGAAGGGGAGGGGAAGGGAAAGGGGAAAGGGGAAGCCCTGGGAAGCTTCTCTATACAGATCATTTCTCGATCATTTACTTTTCTGAGCTGTTATTGGCCTCATTTTTAATTAAATTTAAAATGAGGCCAATGAAAAGCGATCACACGCTGATTTGGAAGTCGTTACGAACTCTCGAATTACGGACGAATTAGCATTGAAAACATTAGCGGATGACATGGCCCACGCGTTGCAACACCTTCAAAACAAGAGAATTTGACATCACGCAGACACTATACTTATTTCTTCACTTTTCGATGTTCGCATTTTCGCTACATGGAGTTCTTCGAGCAAGGAGTTTGCACTGCACTGGAATCGTTTCCAAGCGTTAGACAAATGAAAGAGGAACAAAGCACGATCGTCCAGAAAATTGTAGAGGGAAGAGATGTGTATGCAGAATTGCCAACAGGATTCGGACCAAATTTTGCCTGGCGTTTGTAAAGCTTTTAGAGAGGCTGGAAATGATTCGTTCCCAAAATTTCCTTTGGTGTTTGCCGCATGTCCGTTAAAGTCCAATATGATGGAACAAGTCCAGTCTTTGAGAAATAACAAGATCACGGCAGCGTGTATAGGCGAAAGCGCCGACATCGACCGAAAGCTTGCAGCAGGAACAACAGAATTTAGACTATTAAGCTTGATATTTGCTGATATTTGGCAAAGATCTTGTGCCGATTTCTTCGGCGTAGTACGTCGTTCCGTTATTATTCGAATATTTCAGTCCTACCAATCTTAACTGTATTAAACAAAAAACTTTAACAAAGAAAAGCAGACTGAAAATTTCTAAATGGTCGGAACGCAAGCAAGAAATTGAAGAGCGGCGACAATTTGATCTGTTATGCTCGCGGACAAAAGCCACCGAAAACGATTTACCGGATATCATCTGGTCAGTAGACATATCTTGCTGTGCAGTTTTGAAGGTGCTAATTGAACCTTGCCGGTTCTTTTGTCATACGAGCGGTTCTGTTTCACACCTCGCTAATGGTGTTTGCTTTTCGATCAAGAAATGATCTGTATAGAGTAGCTTCCCAGGGCTTCCCCTTTCCGCTTTCCTTTCCCCTCCCCTCTCCTTTTTTCCCCGCTCCCTTTCTCTCCCTTCCCCTTTGAAGCCCTGGGTTTCCGAGGATGCTGCAGTGCGTGAATTTTATATTTATCGGTATAATTAAGTTGTCATGTTTTTATTTTGCAATTTCTTATCTTTTTGCGAAAAGCACCCCCACGAAAATCGAAAATTGTGCTGTGTTTGGCTCCTTATTACTTTCGCATTTGCTTGCGTTTTAATTCATGGTTTGCATTTGAAATGGCCGTTGCGCTCTTCGTGTCTTACAACTTTTGGCATGTTTTCCTTTCGTTATCTCGTCAACTGACATCTGCTCGAATCTGCACACGAAACTGTTTCGTGGTCAGGCTAGGGAGGGTGAAGGGAAAGAGCGTGACACGCTTTCATACCCGGGTTTCATGCTACACCCCAGGTTGCGATTCCCCATTTCTTCGTATAATGTTATATCCCGCGAGAGCGCCTCTGCTAGCGCGCGGGGTAGTGGCTTCTTATCGCGCAGTACTGACCTGCACGCAAATCACGCGCGCCTTTCGAAGGCATATACTTCAAAGATACACTACATTTGCTGGTGGGAATTGCTTTCTATTTTGCCAATTAGCAGCAGGAGAAATCTGAGGGTGGCTACAAATTTCTCAACAACAGAATCAAAATATATCGGTCTGTTTCCGAACGCGTGGATTTCGCTTACATATAGGACATATAGAGGCTCAGTATTCCTGCTCATAAATGAAGAGATTTCTGACAAATTATGGGAGTCAGCACTCGCAGACCCTTTTCAATTTACCTTCTACTCCAGACTAAAGGCATCTTTATCACGATATGGTGCAAGAGAGGATGCATCGTATTATTGCGTTCGACGAAGGAGAACGCACCCTAATCGAGAAAGACTCACATTTTTATGGACTATACAACGTTGTCAATTTGGCCCCCCCAGAAAATTTTTCAGGGGCGAATGACGTCATCCCCATGCCATGTGCGTGTTTCGCTGTTTGGAGTGATTTCTCACGACAAAATTGTCCTCTGTTATGGTCTGTTATCGCTGCTGTTTGGAGGGTTTTTATCCAAGGAAGAAGAGTTTTAATCAACCACCGAACGTCGTAAAAGGAGTGGAAATCGAGTAAGTCGATTCGTTGTTTTATGGGCAAGGTAAACCAGCGTGTTTACATGCAAAACGATTCACATATTAGCTAAAATTACAAATTGTTAGCATTTCATGTAAAACGAGTAAGTAAAATAAGAATGAAAATTGTTTTATCGCTTCTTTGAATTTGTATTGTATAGTTATTCGCAGAATTTTTATGCATTTTGATGAGGAAATCATTATTTAATATTGTGAGTCTATTGACTATGAACGAAAAGTTGATGTGCTGTGCCTCGATCTATTTTCAAATGTAGGTGAAAGTATTTGTAGAAGTCTGTGGAGTTTTAGAAGTTGTGTAGTGTCAAAAGATAACAACTAAAGTGAAATAAATAAATCATTATTTGTCGTGTACATGATAATTCATTTCTATTCCATATCTATTTTAGTGTAAAAGAAATGAATGCAAATTGCCCATTCATTTATGACTTAGTACATTTTTGCTTTGTGAATGTCACATGAAGTGCTAGGAGCGACTTCTATTCACTTTGTTTTACCATGAATATTTTGACATCAATGAGAATTATTTGCCGTTCCATTCATTATTTGAGGTTCTTTTTGACCTTTGGCAAACAATTACTGCTATGATGACAGATCATGTTTCCGTCGACCGGTCCAATACACCTGTATTAAATCATTTGAATGGCTTCACCCAAGCAAAGAAAATTCTGCTTTAACATATCAAGAACTGCTACAGTGTCACAATTTTTTCACAGTTTATTAAACCCCTTTGAAAACAGCACAACCCATTTCTTGATGCAACATATTTCAGTTAATGTCACTGTTCCGCGTATTCACCTTGAGTAACCCAATATTCAGTAACGCAATAATAATGACAACAACAACAAGATGGCGTAATAGGGGGAACACAGCTCTTTATTTTGCAGACAGATGTTCTTTTGGCTCGTCACGCAATCTTTCCTTCAAAACGTTGTGTGATGAGATTCCGCTCCCACTTATCCTCATCGCTCCATTTGAGGCATATTAACTTAGGTCGAACGCACTCCCCTAATCGCTGATTACTACTAGTAAACATGTATAAAGCTATGTACATTTGCTGACCTTAGAAGGCCGATCAATCTGACGGATTTGTTTCGTTTCACAAACACATGATTTACTCTTTTTAAGTTTATTTCCTTTCATATTTAAGCACTGAAGCACTACCTTTTTTTATCTTGGACATCATTGAACAGCATAGGGTCTTTCTCTCCTTGTCATTCTCATTTATGAAGAGAAGCTTCGCGTGTTTTCCTCTTATCAGAAGCAAAAGCAAATCTGCTCTTCCACACCTGTGACGTAGCATCACGTGACGTACCAAAATCCGAACGTTTTCAAAATGGCCGCCAGATTGGCATAAAAGAAAATTCGTAGTAAATTCATTTTGGCCGATATCTTTAAAATTTTACCTTCTAAAGATTCCTGTTGCTATAAACAACTTATAGAAAAAATAAAAAATTCGGGGTAAATTTCCCAAGAGTTGCCCTTAAACAAGGTCAAAGACAGACCTCATCACGCTAAGTAACCCAGATATGAAGGTGTGGTGGTATTCGGCCGGGATGGGAGCTGAAAACACAAGCAGACAAGGCTCTGTGTTTGAGACCGTGTGACGTAACCGTCACGGTACGCGCTATTTGATTTCATACATTCACTGTAATTTGTAACGACTGACCTCGGCTTGATCCAACTGATCGCGAGAAATGCTCCATAAAATACTGGATTTTGCAGATATGTCCAGGATTGAACGCTAATGAGATGCGCGTTCTTTATGATAGGCATCACAAAGTGTCCTCATTAATAAAAGTTCACCAAAACACACCTAATTCTGTCAAATATGAAGTAATATGGAAATGTCAAATAACCCAGTCAAACATGAAGTACTTATTAAACAATACTTGCGTTCAATCCTGGACATAAGTGGGATTTTGCACATTTCAATCCCAAATTGTGATCTACTGTAAGCCAGATAAATAAAGTCACCCGTCACCGACCCCAATGACCCCAAAACAAAAGTAAGAGTCTCTTTCCCTTACGTTTGTTTAGGGTCGGTGACGGCTAGCGAGGAATTAACGACCAAAAAAACCCATAAAATCGCAAAGTACCTCCCAAAAGAAAAAAGAGAAGTGAACTTTATTTATCTGGCTTACAGAAGATCACAATTTGGGAGTAAAAGATGCAAAATCCAGTATTTTATGGAGCATTTCTCGCGATCAGTTGGATCAAGCCGAGGTCAGTCGTTACAAATTACAGAGAATGTATGAGATCAAATAGCGCGTACCGTGACGCTTACGTCACACGGTCTCAAACACAGAGCCTTGTCTGCCTGTGCTGAAAACAGGAGCGGTAAGAGGGAATTTCAAGAAAGAGCCGGAGCGGGATTTTGTGTTTTTATGCAGTCGCGATGCGAGAATCTTTACGGAAAGTTTTTTTCGTAACTGCATAAAATGTAATTAACAAAATTTGACTGGAACAAATTGCTTGATCTGTGTAGCGGTGTAGGGTTAATAGTGTAGTGGTAGGTTAATAGTGTAGTGTGTCAAATTTATATAGTTGCGGTTACACATCGTCCTTTTAACATGGTAAAAGGGCTCTTTACCTCGGGAAACTCGCAAATAGAGAGGACGTTTTTTGGTAAATATCATAAATAATATGTGCTCTGTCATTTTGTTTTTCCGCGTGCTTTGTAATTTTGTTTTCCCGGGTGTTTTGTCACTTTCATGGCCTGTTCGCCATTTTGCGTTTAAATACAACACTAGTCAAGGAAGATCTATAATGCGTTTTCTTATATGTATTTCGATTTCATCTCAAGGTTTAGAAAAATCCAACAAAGAGATTTCATTTTATTCTGGTACAGTTCCTGATCAATTTAAAGTTGCTAGAGTAGTCCCAATTCACAAGAAAGGATCCACCTGTGTAGTATCCAACTATAGACCTATTTCTTTGTTATCCATATTTAATAAATTAATTGAAAAATTAATGTATAATAGAATTATTTCCTTTCTTGATAAATTTTCAATTCTACACAACAATCAGTTTGGTTTTAGGTCACAGCATTCAACTACCCAAGCTCTTCTTCTTTTGACTGATAATATTCAAAGATCAATTGATAAAGGCATGTACTGTAGTGGTATATTCCTAGATCTATGTAAAGCATTTGATACAGTCAACCATAAAATTTTATTAACTAAACTGGAGTATTATGGCATACGAGGGGTTTCAAATGATTGGTTTGCATCTTATTTGAGTAACAGAAGACAGTTTGTCTCTCTGTCTGGTATTAATTCTGATTACCAAACTATAACTTGTGGTGTCCCACAGGGGTCCGTCCTTGGACCACTTTTATTTCTTTTATATATAAATGATATGCCTAAATGCTCCAATATTTTAGAATTTCACCTCTTTGCTGATGATACAAATCTATTTCTGAATAATCCTAACATTCTAAATCTAGAAACAGACTTAAATATTGAATTAGAAAAGGTGAGCCAGTGGTTATATGCTAACAAATTATCCTTGAACATTGATAAAACAAATTTTGTTGTTTTTCATTCTCCACAAAGACGAATAATGCACAATATGAATCTTAGAATTTCCAATACTTCTATTAAATCCGACACTCGTGTCAAATATTTGGGACTTATTTTAGATTCAAATCTGAATTGGAAAGCATATATACGTGAAGTAAGTAAAAAAATTTCAAGAGGTATTGGAGTTCTATCCAAACTTAGATATTATGTAAAGAAAAATATATTGAAACAACTTTACTATTCACTTATCTATCCCTACTTAACATATGGCTTATTACTCTGGGGCAATACCTATAGTTCTTCGATCAAACCTTTAATAACTCTTCAGAAGAGAGCCATGCGTATAATAACTTTTTCAAAACCAGATGAACATTCAGAGCCTCTCTTTAAAGAACTAGAGATTCTACAATTAGGTGACCTTGTTAGCTTGCATAATGCACTTTTTTTGTATCAGTATCATAAGAACCTTCTTCCGTCTTCCTTTGATAACTTTTTTCAATCTGTTTCATCAATTCACCAGTACAAAACCAGGCTTGCGTCCAGATCAACTTATTATATTAACTCTGTCAAAACAAACTATGGTAAATTCAACATTCGCTTTGCTGCTGTAAAAGTTTGGAATGACTTGGATGAAAACATCAAATACCTCCCCCTCAAAATGTTCAAAAATGAAGTTAAACTTAACATCTTACAGAAATACTGCCAACATTAATGAGTGTTCATCTGGCACCTAGTAGTTACTTAATATTCAATACTTATTTTCTCTATTTAGCTTTTATATATTTTGCTGTAGAATGTTTGTTAGCTATTAACGTTTTCCATTAACCGTTTTATTTATTTATTTATTTATTTAATTTTGCTTTATTGCCAACCACCGTCCTAGTTTTAATCTAATTTAACTTCGCTCAGCTCGATAAGCTTTTTAGTTTTTCTGAGTGTTATTACCAATATCCTGTTTTAATTTTTTTTTTTGAAGCATTGTATGAAGTCCTTTTTTGGTAATAAAGTTGTTGTCTTGTTGTCTATATAAACGGAGTCTTCGCCTTCTATTTCTTCGCTGTTTGAAACACTGACATAACAAAGCAGTAGAGGACTGTTGAAAGAGTATAAATAATAAAAGCAAGATGATGCTAAGCAAGCACCCTCGAATTACCCATTTTCGCATTTCGCGCCGAAAACAGTATGAATCAAAGATCTCTTCGAGATTCGCCTATTTTGCATAGAGTATGCGTTGGGGAAATGTTACTATTGAAAGCGATTTGCGATGCATTAACCCATTGACTCCCAGTCTAGAAGGCTTTTATTAGCGCGCACCCACCCCCTCAAACATTCCTGGTTCTTTAACGGCATTTAACATAAACGTGCGAGTGGAAAAAAATATACCATATGCGTACTAAATTCAGACAAATAATTTCTTTCTGAAGTAAACTTTTATTACAACTAGACACGCTGAAAGACCAATTCATGATTTGACATGTTAATTATCAACCTTGATAAATTGATCCCAAACCAAACTTGAAGACGGTGAAAAAAATTTCTTCACCTCCGCGCGTCATTTTAACAACTCGCAAAAACACAAACTCTTTCTACAAAATATAACACTAGTTCGAAACACTCTGGTGAAAGGTAGGCTTTCATTCTGTACAACTGTCACTGACATTTATTTAACCACCAGCGGTATTATCTTGGTACAGAAAAGCGGTAACTGGGGATAATAATTTGCGAATCATAGTGCCGTCAGATAGCGGAAAACTTCTGAATTCCTTCCACAAAAATAAACACTCACATTGCTTTTTATGCTATCCATCACTATAACTAATAACAAAAAAATACTTGTTTGCATTTTCCGAAGTACTGTAGTAAATCTTTGCATGTAAAAGGTCGTAAACTGAACACAATTATTAAATAAACAACAACGCGATGGTAAGTCGGCCGCACGCTGCATATCAGATGTCACCATGTGCTTTTCAAATCAATACGCTTCAGAAGCCTAAAATTCCAAACGTTAACTGGGTAAATGAAAGAAACTTGAAGGAAGTTTTGTTTTAGATTAATTCTCATTTCAAGATGTAGCTACTAATGTATCAAAGCTTCAAAATTCTGCATATTTTTGAAGCCGTGAGATCCTTCATTATTCACGCTAAAGCGTAAGTTTAATTTTAGCCCGACGGCTTTTTGCAGTCAATTTTTCACTAAGTGGCTTTAGCGATCCTTCTAAAAATTCCAGTTAAGTTCCATTTAAGTTCGAAGCAATATTGTACATTACCATTTTCCTGTCTGAAGTCTTGAGAAGCTGCATTAAGTCGTGATCAAGTCCGTGAATTGTGTTCAAAACAAAAGATTGCGTGACGAGCTAAAAATACTTCTTTCAATGAAGACGACAAACAATAGACTTGTAACAATAGAAAATAGCATTGGCCAATATCCTCTGACAATGAAGATTCGCAGCAGCTTTTAAGCATGCAAAACTAAGCGACTCAATCGATGAACAGCACAGATTTTTGAAAAATACCTACCTGTAGTTTCCAAAAGGCTAGACAGGTTAAATGACGAGCGACGCGTGAAAATAACTTCGGGATCGAGAAGTGCTGACGCATTCCTATCCGGTGACGTTTTCATCGCCCACAGCGAAAAGTATTCCCTTGACAAATTAAAACAGTCCCTTGAGAGTATACAAAAATGTGGGTCAGCGAGTGCCCCGATCATCCCAATTCTTACCATTTTCCTTGGTAACCAAGCAAAATAGTCGAACGTATTCCCGCGGTGAGTTTACCTTGGTGTTATTTACCTTGGGAATGCTATTTGCCTGGGTATGTGTAAAACGTTCGTTACAAACATATCGGCATTTCTATTTTCAGCGTTTTCGTCACAAGAAACATGTATGAAATACTCTATTTTCTGATACTGTTCTTTGATCGTTAAAAACGGGCAATAAATAACAAAAGAAATGGAAAACAGCGCAAAACGTCGGCGCAAGGAGGTGAAGTGGGGGACGAGTGCTTCGAGTAACGCTCAATTCCTCCTGCGTTCAGTTTGGGTCGGAAATAGAGAGGACGGACGTTTTTTTGGTAAAAATCATAAATAATATGTGTTCTGTCATTTTGTTTTCCCGCCTGTTCGCCATTTTTATTTCCCGCGTATGGAAAAAGAAGACTAAATATTATCCCAGCAAAATGTTCCCCCGTCTCTGCTTTCCCTATTCCCGGATATGGTAAATTTTCTAAGAACACCTATTTTTTTTAGTGGCGCGAAAGTCTTTAATGAACTCCCTGTAAATATTGCAAGCGTAAATAACATACAAGCTTTTTGCGGCCTAGCAAAACATTTACTTTTATAATAACTATTTAGTAAAGTATATTTTAATCTCTTTTTGACTGACACGAGACAGCCCAAAGGGCCTTTGATTACGCTGTTCGCGTTTGAGTTTCGATTAGAGTTTAACCACGATGTCAATTTTTCCTTCCTCCATTGCCGCCACGTTGACTTTGTAACCATGTCTTCTTGTTTCCAGGCTCCACGGACATTATGCTGAGGAACCAGGCCTCCTAGTTCCAGACTCCTTATCCACTTTTTTTTTATTTGTTTTCTTTTCCGACCGACCGACCCAAAATCAGAAAACACATACGACGATCAACGAAAAAAAGGAGATGGGCTAACAATATTTTCTGAAATATTTACCAGAACTGTCTCTAACATTTGTTAAAAAAATTATTACCAATATGCAACACTTAATACAAAACAGTGAAGTCAAGTGTTGCCATCAGACGCTCCCTACAGGGTCTGGAAGGGTATTTTCGGGATCCGGGATTTGACCAAAATACAGTGCGGGATCCGGGAAAACGCAAAATATATTGACGGGATTTGGGAATTTACTGCTTCTCGGGAAGCGGGATTGAGCAGAATTTGGGCATGGGACGCGGGAATTCTTGCCTGATTGTTGGGAATTCGAGAAATTTTCACTACTTAGATAAACCATGACACAGTCGAGGGTGTTCCTGTAAACTTTTTATCAAGGACAGTGCGTACGTGTACAGGAAGACCCATCACGCTTTCATATCGGGCTCTTTCATCGTACTGAGGTATGAAGAGCTAACTCCACGTTGCAGTAGACTCACAACACGCGTAAAACAAAAATAACAACTTAAAGGGCAAATCTACATCTTAAATTAAGTCATAAGCTTATGCAAAAATTTAGTCCTTTTTTAAATGAATTTCTGAGAAAAGAAAAACGGGATTCGGGAAAGCGATGACAAAACTTTCGGGATGTGGAATTCGCGTGAAAAAGGAGCGGGAATGCGGGATCAGGACCCCCCCCCCCCCCCCCCCCCACCCCCCACCCCCCTTCCAGACCCTGTCCCTACAACAGGTAACATAAAATGCGCAAATCGAGTTTTGACGACATGTACACAAATCAAGTTTCGCATGCAACGTGGTAAGTCTCAAGCGGATGCATGCACGCTAATACGGTTTAATTTTAAGGTGTTTAGGAACTAAACGACCATAGAGACCCACAGATATCGGCGGGAATTCGGGCTGAGAATAATGGATGCTGTTCCTTATAGTAGGTGAAAAACAAATTTATGAATGTGACTGTAAAAAGCAAGTTAACTAAACTAAAGCTGCAAAGTGAAAGGCAACTAGCACAATTAGGCCAAGTAAAAAAGACAAATGTTTCTGGTCCCCGCTCGCATCATTTTTTGGGGCCGCCTCTCTTTTTTCGACTACTTTGCTTGGTTACCAAGGAAAATGGTAAGAAGAATTGGGATCATTGGGTTGGCACTCTCTGACCCACATTTTTGTATACTCTCAAGGGACTGTTTTAATTTGTCAAGGGAATACTTTTCGCTGTGGGTGATAAAAACGTCACTGGATAGGAATGCGTGAGCAGTTCTCGAGCGGAAGTGTTATTTTCACGCGTCGCTTGTCATTTAGCCTGTCTAGCCTTTTGCAAACTACAGGTAGGTATTTTTTAAAGAAGTGTGCTATTCATCGATTGAATTGCTTAGTTTTACATGCTTAAAAGCTGCTGCGAATCTTCATTGTCAGAGGATATTGGCCAATGCTATTTTCTATTGTTACAAGTCTATTGTTTGTCGTCTTCATTGAAAGAAGTATTTTTAGCTCGTCACGCAATCTTTTGTTTTGACCACAATTCACGGACTTGATCACGACTTAATGCAGCTTCTCAAGACTTCAGACAGGAAAATGGTAATGTACAATATTGCTTCGAACTTAAATGGAATTTTTAGAAGGATCGGTAAAGCCACTTAGTGAAAAATTGACTGCAAAAAGTCGTCGGGCTAAAATTAAACTTACGCTTTAGCGTGAATAATGAAGGATCTCACGGCTTCAAAAATATGCAGAATTTTGAAGCTTTGATACATTAGTAGCTACATCTTGAAATGAGAATTAATCTAAAACAAAACTTCCTTCAAGTTTCTTTCATTTGCCCAGTTTACATTTGGAATTTTAGGCTTCTGAAGCGTATTGATTTGAAAAGCACATGGTGACATCTGATATGCAGCGTTCGGCCGACTTACTGTACCATCGCGTTGTTGTTTATTTAATAATTGTGTTCAGTTTACGACCTTTTACATGCAAAGATTTACTACAGTACTTCGGAAAATGCAAACAAGTATTTTTTTTGTTATTAGTTATAGTGATGGATAGCATAAAAAGCAATCTGAGTGTTAATTTTGTGGAAGGAATTCAGAAGTTTTCCGCTATCTCACGGCACCATGATTCGCAAATTATTATCTCCAATTACCGCTTTTCTGTACCAAGATAATAGCACTGGTGGTTAAATAAATGTCAGTGACAGTTATACAGAATGAAAACCTACCTTTCACCAGAGTGTTTTGAACTAGTGTTATATTTTGTAGAAAGAGTTCGTGTTTTTGCGAGTTGTTAAAATGACGCGCCGAGGTGAAGAACTTTTTTTCACCGTCTTCAAGTTTGGTTTGGGATCAATTTATCAAGGTTGATAATTAACATTTCAAATCATGAATTGGTCTTTCAGCGTGTCTAGTTGTAATAAACGTTTACTTTAGAAAGGAATTATTTGGCTGAATTTAGTACGCATATGGTATATTTTTTCCCACTCGCACGTTTATGTTAAATGTCGTAAAAGAGCCAGGAATTTTTTTTTTTTTTTTTTGGGGGGGGGGGGGGGGGGGTGGGTGAGCGCTAATAAAGCCTTCTGGACTGTGAGTCAATGGGTTAATGCATCACAAATCGCTTTCTATACTAACATTTCCCCAACGCATACTCCATGCGAAATAGTCGAATCTCGAAGAGATCTTTGATTTATTATTTGTTATTGGTAACGTTTGTACCAACAAAAACCAACAGGAGAAAATGCTAAATTAAGAGATGGCTTTTGTGTGCGTTTTAATTCGAACACCAGGCTAAAATTTTAATGCCTTGCATTGGTACACTAGGTCTGTAGTGGATAGGACAATTACGTTGCAGGATTTATTTTGCAAGTTAGCTTCTGGGGAATTCGACGATGGAGGAAAACACATGATATTCAAACAACACAGGTAAGGAATACAAACATGTACCGTAATGATGTTGTTTAAAACATGTATCAAAATAGAACAAACTTGTGTTTAATCAATATCTGACGTTTCATTTATTATTATTTGACCTGAGAACTCCAACTTGTCCCTGGGGGAGGGTAATAATGTGTTAAGAAAGCATTCAATTGGGAATAATAAAAAAGTCGGAAATAACTAAAAAAGCGCCGGCCCGCTCCATCTTTTTAGAAATCCGGACGAGAAACATTTGTTTTTTTTTTACTTGGCCGTAAAGTCACAAATTGTTGATTTCAAATGGTACATCACTGCATCCTGTAAGACCAGTTAAAACTGAATTGATCTTCTAATTTATACCTTGAACGCCTTCAGATTTTAGATAGAACATATTTGTTCTAAACCTCATAAATAGAAAAGAGCGAGTTAATAATAATTAGAACGGTTTTCTTAAAAATCGGTCCAAGGTTAGCAGACATCTGATCACAATTTGTATATTTTACATTTTGCCAGAGAGCATGCAAACGTCAAAACCGAATAATAAGCCCATTAAGGCCGCTTTGAATCTTTTACATAGAATGGTGAAATATTAAATTAAAAACATTTTAATTGAAATCAATCGAAATTTGCTTTTACAATCTCATTTGCATAATGTGTCTGCAAGATTAGCTGAAGCACAAAAAGTTGGAAGTCGCTGTGACAAAACCGTCGAAGATAAAAAGTGCAAGGTATTTTTAGTTTTCTATGCTTCCTGACATCTATTTAGTAGAATTCAGCTGGAATTTATAATAGTCCTGTCTGGACTTGAGAAATAGAGGCCAGCAAAGACAGGGTACTTTCACATGTTTACGAAAAGCGGTTGCCAATATATAAATTTTCCCGAATCTGTTAATGAAAACATATCAAAACTAACATGCGTCTAAAACCTTTGAAGGACCACTTAACATGGAGATAATAATAATCTTCTGGTGCGCTTGGTGGTTTTTGCGCGCCAAGCTCGTCAACTTGTTCAAAATTAGGCCATTTCCAGCTTCGGCTGTTATCTTTCAAAAAAATATTTTAACGTATTTCCAAAAACTAAAGTCGTTGCATTAACTTACGACCCAAGATATTTCACTGGGCAAAGTTTGAAGGAAAACTTTTTTCCGACCCAAAATGCGATGGACCGCTTTTACGGACGACCCAAAATGCGATGGACCGCTTTTACGGACACTGCCACTTAATAATACAATTATTCCACTTGCGCTTGTTGGATATGAGATCGATATAGCCAACTCGGCGGCATGCGCCTCGTTGGCTATCTACCATCTCATATTCATGGCGCGCTCGTGGAATAATTGTTAATGAGCCACCTTAGCGTGTATGCAGGCGATCGAGCACTAAAAGCGTGAGCCAGATTCCAAGTTCTCTTTCGTTATTTTGCGATTCACCTCTGAAGATTATATTAAATCATTCGCCTCGCTAAATATTCATCTTTGTTCACTGAGCCTGAGGCTAATGATCGTTAACTTGACCATAAATATAGCTTAACTTTACATATCGCTTGCCTGCATTTTCATCCACAAGCACAGGTCTCAATATCACCCACAAATACTGTACTGACCACCTTTCGTGGTTAAATGTTTCTGTTTTCATTCCTTGGGGACTTAGAAGAATACATTGGTAGGTTTAATTTTGTTTTGCGAAATTTTGTCTTGGTTTGGAAATGTTTTGAGGTTGATGAATATTTAGGCAACTGACCAGAGTGTATGAGGCAGCCACGTTTCTGTAGTTGTTCAACTACGTACGTGTTAGAGAGGCCAAGCTGCACGTTTGTTTTTCCCGCGAACGGCAAAAAAAAACCAACAACTTTTGCCGTTCGCTGTTTGTTGCTTATACATCGAAGTGAGTAGTTTCGTGTTTGGTGTGCCGGAATCAGAAAAGGTATTTTTGTTTTTCGCGTACGTTGATTTTGATTTTGTTTTGAACTGTTTTGGATGATTCGTCGAGACAACCAAAGTGACCAGCGTGCACGAGGCAGCCGCGTTTTTGTCCTTTTTTTCTTTAGTTGTTCTTTGATGTATGTCCTGTTCTAGTAAGTTGTAAGTTCGGAGCAATTTAAACTAGCTACGGTATATATCGTATATATCACTACCGTGGTATCGAAGGATATCACTCTTTGCAGTTAAACACGAGTTGCGTCGTCATTTTTGGTTTTCACGTCGTCATCTTAATTTCATTTATTAAGAACAACTGAATAGTAGAAAAATTTAACTGATACTGGAACATATGGCATAGAATTTCCCCTTTGATATCAGTGCACTAATAAATATGGGAATTTCAGATCAGTAATTCTTGTGAATGCGATCGCGGTTGCCAAGGGTGTTAAATTTTATTGGACAAAAACCTATTGTACCGGTTAGCCCGTGCTTCTTCCCCTCTCCCGATATGGCAGCATTACGAGAAGCAATAGAAAAAGCTAACATTAAAATTAGATGATCAAAAATAATTTCAGTATATTCTGTGCAAATTTAGCATAAACGCTGGGCGAAGCTCGCTGAATCAACGGCCAGAAATAAAAACGCTAACTGGTCTAACTTTCAGACTTAGTCGATGTATTTTATAGATTACGAATTGTGTCTCTGAACTGAGAAGTTCACGAAACTGAAATGTCTTCAATCGTCGCTGAAACTTTTACATGAGCTCAAATAAGCTTAAAAGTTTGTAAATTTTTCTTACTTGGAACAGCTTACTGTATTTTGCGAAACGAAACGAAACGAAATGAATCAATGAATAATTAAACATTAATTAACACTTTTCTCTAATGCAGTGATTTTTTTTAACAAATGTTCGGGGCCGAAAGGTGAGAAGCGCTCCGTTTCGCAAAATACAGATCTGGCCCCTGTCTTGGTTCTAAGATCGGGTTTTCCCTGCAACCTGTTTTAACCTGCAAGAAAGTTGGTGGCATCCTCAAGACTAGAGAATCAAAGCCGAAGATTGTTAACGAACAATGCGTTGTTTATTACTTTCAATGTGGTCTATGCGACATGGACTATGTCGGTTTCACAAATCGACACCTTTATCAACGCATTAACGAGCACACCAGCTCAAGATCTTCGATTGGAAAGCACATGCAGCAACATGCCTTCAATTTTTCTGTTCTTCGGAAGTGCCGGAATAAACTTGACTGTTTTATCTATGAAATGTTATTTATACAAGACCTCACACCGTCGCTTAATGTACAATCTGATTCAATCCGCGCGAAGCTTTTTCCTTAGCTCTTATTAACCGAGCAGGAGGTCTGTATATGGGAGAATCTTTACCGAGGTCGTGAGTACAGACCGAACGCAGTGAGGTCTGTACTCGTGACCGAGGTCAAGATTCTCCCATACAGACCGACTAAGCTCGGTTAATAAGATGTTTATTATATGGCCAAACTAGAAAACTTTTCAGCTTAAAAATTCGCTTCGGTTCGCTGCACTCACTGACATTCGCTGACACTGCTGACATCGGCGATCACGGAAAAATTAGAACAGGAGAAGGCCGATATCATCGACAGCGTATGTTTTCAATTTCTCTAGCCCCTTTAATCGACTGATAGAATATTCTTACGGGTATTTTAGTCGCTTTTTTAAAATCGTGTTTAGTGATTTTAACTTCTGACTTAGCTATTACCTCGCAAATTCGTTTCTAGCTGGTGTTTTGATTCGTGCCTCCTCTATTAACTATGTGTGAACTGAACGAAAATTTGTCAAGTTTGCTAGTTCTTGTTACCTTTTTTCGCGCCAAGCTTTTTGTTCTTTCATTTATTATTTTGTTAGCAGAAACAGTCAACGTTTTTGCATTTTTGTTTGTAAACTTTTCAACGTAAGTGCAACCGGTCTAGATGCCGGTCTAGATGGGAAAATCTAGACCGCGGTCAATATTCATTTTAGCCAATCAAATTCGCGAATTTGGTAGTTCCCAGTCCTTGTGAGACACGGCCATATTAGCATAATACCACGCACAATGGAATGCGCGTCCAAGTATAAATCTTTATGTACGCACGGCCGTGCGTATATAAGATGACGTGTATAAGATGATTTTGTTTTTCAACATTTTCACTGAGTTAAAAAAAGTGAATTCTGCGAATTCTCATTGACTATATTTAAAACTTAAGATGGAACATTCTCTCGCTCAAAGCGCCGTGATTGTGGCGTTATTTTAACCAACCAATAGGTGCGTTGTTTTTCTTCACATATATTGTAAGAATTTTGAACTTAATCACAAATAAAACCTGTTTTCGCGATAAACTTTGCTGTAGTTATGTTATAAAATGTTGGTTCATACTTTTAGCTGTGCGTATATCGAGTTACTTGGGAAGTTTGGAGAGCACTCAGGAAGCTAGAGTTGCTCTCGGCTTACTCTTACGCTTCTTTCGTCCTCTCTTAACTTCCCGCGTACATCCATAACTCGATATCGTATGCACGCTAAGCATGAACCAATTCTTAATTAATATTCAAACTCAACCTTTTTAAACAACTAAACGAACTTTTATTCTTGAAAATGATGTTGGATACATCGAAACGTCAATTAACGTTATTAATTTTTTTGCTTTAGGGCCAGCTAGAGTGAAGCATTAAAGATGAATGTAGCGAAAAGGATCAAAAGGAAACTTAATCCTTTTTGCTGCTTCTTTATTACGAAGAGGAATAGAAATATCTGGATTTTAGGCACAATCTTAATGGTGTTGGCATTTCATCAAATATTCTATTATATTCAAGACGAGCAAGGCCGTGATGTTGACGCGACGAGTCCTGAAGCGTTTCAGTTGAACTCAACAAAGTTGATCTTGGTTTACACTCCATGGCCTTTCGAGCCATGGGGCCCACGAAATGCCAAAGAAGCGCAAAGCTATAAATTTACAGATTGGGACGGCACTTCATGCGAAGAAACCAGATGTCAAATTACTTTTGATAGAGGCTTACGAAACGTTAGCGATGCGGTGCTCGTACACATCGGAGGAACGCAACAACCCACATTTGATATTGAAGAAGCAAAGAGAAACAGGCCGTCCGCACAGAGATGGGTCTTTTACACAAAGGAAAGTCCAGGAGTAGCGCCTATTGGACCCAGAGCTGACGGTGTTTATAACTGGACCGCAACATATCGACGAGATTCGGACTTTTTCGTCCCTTATGGATCGTATGTCTCATTGAAAGTCCAACATAACGCAGCTGATGAGGAAACATCCGACCAGAGGAAGAAAAGCGTCGAAGATGTTGAGGTACAACTGGACAAGAACGTGAACTACGCACGAGGAAAAGATAAAATGGTTACTTTTGGCGTCAGCAACCACTGTGGTGGACTTAGATTTGAATTTGTCCGGGCACTCATGAGACACGTAGAAGTAAGCCTCTTTGGAAAATGTGCAACTTGGTTTGAATCCAATAAGACTTGGAACTGTCCTCGTAACATGGGAGACGGTTGTCTCGAAGAGCTTCAGCGCCACAAGTTCTACCTCGCATTTGAAAATAGTTTTTGTGTAGATTACATAACAGAGAAGTATTGGAGGAATTCACTTGAGCGAGGATTAGTGCCCATAGTTCTTGGAGGCGCACGTTACAGCCCTGAGCAGGTAATTCCTGGGTCTTTCATCAACGCTGCCGACTTTGATTCCGTCAAAAATCTTGCAGATTATCTGAAGTACCTGGATAAGAACGACACGGCCTATAACCAGTATTTTCAATGGAAAACCAAATACAAGATTGTCAAATACCAGTTTTGGTTATGCCAGTTGTGCAAGGCCCTTCATGATCCAACGAAACCAAGGAAAATTTATCACAAAATTTCAGAATTTTGGGGGAATAAAGAGTCATGTAAACTTGGCAAGGAGCACATTAAAGGCATTATCAGCAGGGGCTGAGAAAACGGGACATGGGCTTAGAACACCCTCCAATTACAGCGAAAATTAAGGGCATTTTATGCCTCCAGACAGATTTTGCCAAATGAACTGTCGTTTCTTCTTACGTCTAGCTAATGTTCTGTAATTTATTGGAATTCGAAATGTTTCAGTAAGTTGATATGGAGCAGTTACATTCTCTTTCATATGGGTTGTGGATCGTTGAATTGTATGATTATCTAAGGATTCTGGGTCGAAATTGGGGAGATGATAGTGTTCTATTAAATTCATAAAATTGGAATAAAATCAGGAGTTGTTGATAAAGTTTAACTTCTTCGACATAAGGAAAGATTGTTTGACAATTGAGTCGTTGTCTTTGTTGTTTAGATAGACAAAGTATTTCATAATTCCCTGGTTAACAGGTTAATTGGGATAATTAGAGGTAATCTTCCAAGTTCCGCTCTGAAAGCTATGTTCGGGGCATTATTGTGCACTTCTAAGAAGCGTTTACAAAATTTAAGAGGAATTTTTTCTATTGGGGAACTATCCCAGGTTTTAAAATCCCATTTAGTGTACATCCCCCATATCTCGCTGTTGTAGCTTAAAAATTGTGTCAAAAATTTGGGATGTGGTATTAGGTCTACGGTAAGTCTATTAAGAGTTGAGTATTTTCGTATATTAGAAAAGGCATGCGTCTCTTTTTCCTGTAAGTGTTCGAGTGCAAGAGTAAAGTTTCCGTTGGGGTTAAACGTGTACCTAAATACTGTACGTGTAATCTTGAATAATTTCAATTGACTCAGTGCCTATGTTGAAGTTGATGTCAATGGATTTTTTGGGCGTTTATGAAATATCATTATTTTTGTTTTCTTTTCGAAAAGACAATTGCAATTAAGAACCGAAAGCTTCGCGATTTTTATACAAGATGGGAACTTCTGTTGTAATCTTATAGTTTATTTAAAGGAAAAATGGAATGTCCGCTGGACTTCAATAGTTTTTACCCGCTAGAATTTTTTTTTCTTTTAAACTGGAATTATAATTGGGCATCTGCATGGTCTGTGTATGTGTTACTGTAGTGCAAAAGAAAAAAGGGTAATTATTGTAAGACATGAAGCGTACAGTTAGTTTAAGTACTGCATTGTAAGTAGAGTAATGTAACTGTTGTATTGTATATAAGTGTAATGTAAGTGATGCATGTTGTTAAAAAAAATTATTTTTGTTTTCTTTGGATTGATTTTTAGCAACCATGTTTCGCAATATGAAGAAAGGACGTTTAAACAGTTTTGCAATCCAAGTTTGGATCTTGATAGTATAATCAAATCATCTGCATACAACAGGGAGTTTATTTTCGTTCCATTTGGGAGTGCAAATGGATCGGACAGAGTGTTTTCGAATAAATATGTCAGATTATTTATATAGAGATTAAATAAAAGGGGGCTTAGGATACATCCTTGGCGTACACCTCGTGAGTATGAGAAAGCTCAACTTTTGTTTTCTCAAACTCTTATGGAGCATGAAGAATTGCATCCGAAATTGCAGTAGAGGCTTTTAATTGAATCGTAAAATTTTCCCCCTATGTTCACTTTGAGTAGCTTATAAAATAATCCCTCGTGCCAAACGGAGTCGAAAGCCTTGCGGAAATCTACCAAGCAAGCATAGATTTTCTCTTTGAAATCTCCCACAAACCTAAATTATAATAAACGAAATCTCGTGACTAACTTGCCCGGGATTCCACGAGATTTCTTTTATTTCAGATAAACATTGCAATATACTTATAAATGAAATCTCGTGCCTAACTCTCCCGGGATTCCACGAGATTTCTATTATTCAGATAAACATTGCAATCCACTTATAAACGAAATCTCGTGACTAACTCTCCCGGGATTCCACGAGATTTCTATTATTCAGATAAACATTGCAATCCACTTATAAACGAAATCTCGTAACTAACTTGCCCGGGAATTCCACGAGATTTCGTTTTCTTCAGATAAACATTGCAATATACTTATAACGAAATCTCGTGACTAACTCGCCCGGGATTTCCACGAGATCTCTTTTATTTCAAATAAACATTGCAATATGCTAATAAACGAAATCTCGGAACCTACTTGCCCGGGATTCCACGAGATTTCTTTTATTCAAATAAACATTGCAATATGCTAATAAACGAAATCTCGGAACCTACTTGCCCGGGATTCCACGAGATTTCTTTTATTCAAATAAACATTGCAATATGCTAATAAACGAAATCTCGGAACTTACTTGCCCGGGATTCCACGAGATTTCTTTTATTCAAATAAACATTGCAATATGCTAATAAACGAAATCTCGGAACCTACTTGCCCGGGATTCCACGAGATTTCTTTTATTCAAATAAACATTGCAATATGCTAATAAACGAAATCTCGGAACTTACTTGCCCGGGATTCCACGAGATTTCTTTTATTCAAATAAACATTGCAATATGCTAATAAACGAAATCTCGGAACCTACTTGCCCGGGATTCCACGAGATTTCTTTTATTCAAATAAACATTGCAATATGCTAATAAACGAAATCTCGGAACTTACTTGCCCGGGATTCCACGAGATTTCTATTATTCAGATAAACATTGCAATCCACTTATAAACGAAATCTCGTAACTAACTTGCCCGGGAATTCCACGAGATTTCGTTTTCTTCAGATAAACATTGCAATATACTTATAACGAAATCTCGTGACTAACTCGCCCGGGATTTCAACGAGATCTCTTTTATTTCAAATAAACATTGCAATATGCTAATAAACGAAATCTCGGAACCTACTTGCCCGGGATTCCACGAGATTTCTTTTATTCAAATAAACATTGCAATATGCTAATAAACGAAATCTCGGAACTTACTTGCCCGGGATTCCACGAGATTTCTTTTATTCAAATAAACATTGCAATATGCTAATAAACGAAATCTCGGAACCTACTTGCCCGGGATTCCACGAGATTTCTTTTATTCAAATAAACATTGCAATATGCTAATAAACGAAATCTCGGAACTTACTTGCCCGGGATTCCACGAGATTTCTTTTATTCAAATAAACATTGCAATATGCTAATAAACGAAATCTCGGAACTTACTTGTCCGGGATTCCACGAGATTTCTTTTATTCAAATAAACATTGCAATATACTTATAAACGACATCTCGTGACTAACTCGTGAATTTCTAAATCAAATGTTCTCATCATCTTTTTATCCATTGATAACAAACTCCAGCGCTACATTCATTGATAACACGGCCTGCAACTAGGATAACAAACTCCAGCGCTACACGCATGGATAACACGGCCTGCAACTAGGATAACAAACTCCAGCGCTACACTCATTGATAACACGGCCTGCAACTAGGATAACAAACTCCAGCGCAACACTCATCGATAACACGGCCTGCAACTAGGATAACAAACTCCAGCGCTACACTCATTGATAACACGGCCTGCAACTAGGATAACAAACTCCAGCGCTACACGCATGGATAACACGGCCTGCAACTAGGATAACAAACTCCAGCGCTACACTCATTGATAACACGGCCTGCAACTAGGATAACAAACTCCAGCGCAACACTCATCGATAACACGGCCTGCAACTAGGATAACAAACTCCAGCGCTACACTCATTGATAACACGGCCTGCAACTAGGATAACAAACTCCAGCGCAACACTCATTGATAACACGGCCTGCAACTGGGATAACAAACTCCAGCGCAACACTCATTGATAACACGGCCTGTAATTAGGATAATAAACTCCAGCGCAACACTCATTGATAACACGGCCTGCAACTAGGATAACAACCTCCAGCGCAACACTCATTGATAACACGGCCTGCAACTAGGATAACAAACTCCAGCGCAACACTCATTGATAACACGGCCTGCAACTAGGATAACAAACTCCAGCGCGACACTCATTGATAACACGGCCTGCAACTAGGATAACAAACTCCAGCGCTACACTCATTGATAACACGGCCTGCAACTAGGATAACAAACTCCAGCGCAACACTCATTGATAACACGGCCTGCAACTAGGATAACAAACTCCAGGGCAACACTCATTGATAACACGGCCTGCAACTAGGATAACAAACTCCAGCGCTACACTCATTGATAACACGGCCTGCAACTAGGATAACAAACTCCAGCGCAACACTCATTGATAACACGGCCTGCAACTAGGATAACAAACTCCAGCGCTACACTCATTGATAACACGGCCTGCAACTAGGATAACAAACTCCAGCGCGACACTCATTGATAACACGACCTGCAACTAGGATAACAAACTCCAGCGCACCACACATTGATAACACGGCCTGTAACTAGGATAACAAACTCCAGCGCAACACTCATTGATAACACGGCCTGCAACTAGGATAACAAACTCCAGCGCAACACTCATTGATAACACGGCCTGCAACTAGGATACCAAACTCCAGCGCAACACTCATTGATAACACGGCCTGCAACTAGGATAACAAACTCCAGCGCAACACTCATTGATAACACGGCCTGCAACTAGGATAACAAACTCCAGGGCAACACTCATTGATAACACGGCCTGCAACTAGGATAACAAACTCCAGCGCTACACTCATTGATAACACGGCCTTCAACTAGGATAACAAACTCCAGCGCAACACTCATTGATAACACGGCCTGCAACTAGGATAACAAACTCCAGCGCTACACTCATTGATAACACGGCCTGCAACTAGGATAACAAACTCCAGCGCGACACTCATTGATAACACGACCTGCAACTAGGACAACAAACTCCAGCGCACCACACATTGATAACACGGCCTGTAACTAGGATAACAAACTCCAGCGCAACACTCATTGATAACACGGCCTGCAACTAGGATAACAAACTCCAGCGCAACACTCATTGATAACACGGCCTGCAACTAAGATAACAAACTCCAGCGCACCACTCATTGATAACACGGCCTGTAACTAGGATAACAAACTCCAGCGCAACACTCATTGATAACACGGCCTGCAACTAGGATAACAACCTCCAGCGCAACACTCATTGATAACACGGCCTGCAACTAGGATAACAAACTCCAGCGCAACACTCATTGATAACATCTTTGTAAACAAGCTTGAAGATACTTACACAGGTGGTATTTTTGGTCACAGATCTCTCTGATCACCTACCTGTATTTCAAATAACAGGTACAAAACGAAAGAAAGGACTTAAATATAACAACTAAATATAGACAGATTAATGACAAGAACATAAGTCACACAAGATTAGGGTTGCGTTCTCCTATCGTCGAACGCAACTAAAGTAATAATATGAATATTTAAGAATTAGAATAGACAACTTGATTCCAACTGAAATATGTTATACTGCAGTTGGCCATCGCTTAATTGTAAAAATGATGTATTGTTGCGTTCTCTTATCGTCGAACGCAACCCTAATCTTGTGTAGCTAAGAAAAATCGAGATTTCGTTTCTTCTGCAATTTGCCTCGCTTTCGTTATTGGCCTCAGCTTGACGATCTCACTCGAGTGGCGTCGGTGGTACCTTACAGCTGACCTTACATGTATTTCGATCATGCAACCATTGTCGACAGAGCGAGGGATTACCGCAAGAGACTTTCCTTGAGGCTTGGCACTCTAGACGAGACCCAACGCGGGCAATGAGCGTATCGACATACCATCAATTCGCAAGTCTTTCGCGTGATTCGGTCTTGCGCAACAATAGCTTTGTGACGTTTGCTATCGTAGCACGCGCCAATTAGTGAACCGTAAAAAATAAAAAAGCCGTTACGGCCTTTATGACATTTGAAACTGATGAACACAGAAGTCGGTCAAAACGTCTCCTGCATGGGGAAAATAACATTTTTTCACGCAAGGCATGTTACAAGTAGTCATACGAATGTTTCCGAACATTTTCCGAAAATTTCCGAAGGTTTCCGAAGATTGCCGAGGAAGATCCGAAGATGTTTCGACTGAATATCGATAAACCTTGGCCCATTGAGCATTGTAACATGGCAAACTCTGTGAGCTGATTGGTAAAAAATGATATCACACATGTGTGGATACCATTTCTATCCACACATGTGTGATACCATTTTTCTCGATTTGCTACCACTCGCTATACCACTCGCTATACTCGACAACATTTTCAAAATCTTCGGAAATCTTCGGAAAATCGTCAAAAACCTCGTTATTAGTAGGTTTATAAAATAAACAGAACAATACATGGTTGCTTGGAGATATGAAATTTATCTTCTCGTGTTCAAATCGATATCTCACGAGTGAGCGCAGCGAACGAGTGAGATATCGGGTTAAACACTCGAAGATAAATTTCATATCGCCGCGCAACCATGTATTATCCTCTGTTTAAAACATTTCCTTCATTAGTATATCGTAAAATTCAATTAACAAAAACAAAAAGATCTCGTGAACCCAGGTGAGATTCCGTTAACTCTCATATCGCATTGATTGATTATTTAAATGAAAGAAATCTCGTGGTAACTCGGGCAAGAGAGCCACGAAATTGTCTTTACTCGCAGGCCCGTAAGCTAGGGGGGGGTGCGACGGATGCGTCTGCAACCCCCCCCCCCCCCCCCCCCACGAGCCTTGGAAGTCCGCTCCTTGTGAAAAAAGTATAAAAATAAATAAATTAATTAATTAATTAAATAAATAAGGGAAATGGTATTTCTGTACTTCGTCTATTTACATTTAATGGGTCCACCATTTGAAGATTCGTTTGGCAAATTTTTGACCAAATTGTGTGATTCAAGGTTAATTTTAACGATACATTCTAACTAATGCCGTTCATAGTCAGCAAACCGACTCTGGCCGATTTATGTAATTACAAGGTAATGTGCTCCTGGTAATTACCATTTGACACTGAATTAAAGATATCTATCTTTTTCCAGTCTTCCTTTAAAAGAACTGCCGTAATTGTTAGTTGATTACAAATTGTAAATTATGTTTTTAGGTTCTGTTTCTAAAACTACGTTTTGATTTTAAAAATGTACCAGAATTATTGTCCTTGCTACCTTCACCTTTATATGGCTTGTTTCCTAACAAACTGTCTTCAAAACGCACGAAATGCGGCCTCAGATAACCCAGAATACCCCCAGACCCACCTTCGGGCTCGCGTCTGCGGCGCTCGACATTTCGGGCCGGAGGCGCACCCCCCCCCCCCCCCCCCCCCCTAGCAAAAATCCTGGCTAGGGGCCTGACTTGTACATTTCAATTTCTATTTGAATAAATGAAATGTCGTGGTAAACCGGGCGAGTTAGCCACGACATTTTCTCTACTCGAATATTTGAAAGTCTATTTGAATGAATGAAATCTCGTAAGAAACCCTGGCGAGTTCGTCACGAGATTTTCTTTACTCGTAAAATTCAATGTTTATTTGAATAAATAAAATCTCGTGGAATCCCAGGCGCGTTAGTCACGAGATTTTCTTTACTCGTAAAATTCAATGTTTATTTGAATGAAATCTCGTGGAATCCCGGGCGAGTTAACCACGAGATTATCTTCACTCGTAAAATTCAATGTTTATCTGAATAAATAAAATCTCGTGGAATCCCGGGCGCGTTAGTCAAGAGATTTTCTTTACTCGTATTAATTTACTCTTATTTAGTTAATGTTAATTTATTTTATATTTATTATTTAATTCAATTAACAGAATAAAGTTTTTCACGAAATTTTTTTACTAGTACTAAATGCACAAATCACGAACCGTTATTATGTTAACTACCCTTATAACGTGTCCGCACGAGTTTACAACTGCGGTCTGAAACTGAAAGAGTGCCGACAGCTAGTCAAAGGCCACAGAGGGCACTCATGCGCGCGAAATTTCCATTGATAGCATGCTGATAAAAAAGCGCGCGAAAGTGAAACTCTGACGACAGAAACCTGTCAAAAACAACCAATAAGCAGCAAGATTGAAATTTAAACAACCAATGATAATCAGGACATGCTTGGGCAAGTTCATGAACTTTTTAAGCCTTTATTTCCGGTTAGATGCGCATCGCTTCGAATCACTTCCGCTACTTGGGAGAAATTCAACCTGAACATATTTATAGTAAACGCCAAAAGAGTGCTGAAGGACTTATGTTCCTCGCTTAGATCTTCAGCCGTCTGTTTCGACCTTATTTACAGTGGTTTTTCCCATAACCTAAATATGAGAACAGTCTTACACAACTGAAGTAAACTGCCAAACGAAAAGGAGGTAATTTTTATCCAGAATTTTAGACTGCGATCACTGTGAAATTCTCTTTAGGTTGGAAACGTAAGTTGGCTTCGCTCCTGTGGGTTCGAAAACTTGAACAAGAAAATCCATGTGAGGAGACGAGAGCGAGGTGAAGTAGAGAGAAGTGAGAGCAGGGCCGTAGATGGTGATGGATGGGGCCTTAGTGGAACAGAAGGCTTGGTAAGCGATAAATACTTACAATTTCTTTTGCCGTTGATTGTTTGCAAGCCCATCGTCAGCGTTCTGCGCACGAGCTTTCTGTTACTACGACTTCCTCTACAAAAGCTGTGAACAGTTCAATGAAAGAGTTTGTTCGCAAGCCAAAATTTTATGCTCCTGTTAACCTTAGCTTTCCCGTTTTCCCTATTAAGCTGTTTAGTTTGGACCAGCCTGAAATATGTAAGTCAGCTAAACGTGCATTTGTTTTGCAATATTATCGCACCGATAAACAACCGTGCGATATTTTTTTGGAAATCGCATGGTAAAATTGCAGTATTTTCGTTGCCCGTGTGATTACTAATTTATCCACTGTTAACATTTCGTATCGGAAAGACTGAAGTTGAATTATTTTGCTATTTTTAAGTTAAACAGCCCCAAAGAAAACACGTTTGCACGCTGTGATATCTTTTGAACATGTACGGACACATCGAAATCTCAATGGCGTTTAAGCTTCTATGCAATGTTAGTAAAATTGCGATCAAAAAATGGAGATGTGAATTTTCCCGCTCTGTCCTTCAGAAATTTAAGAACAGCATAAGAAAATCAGAGGTCAGAAGATCCGAGAGGCTTTTGTTGATTTTACTGTTGTATTTTTTGGCCGTTTATACATGAACAAGACATCATACGGACATGTGGGGCAATTTAAGCTTATTCCTTCTTGGCAGACTTTCATTTTCGGTAGAAATATCATAAAAGTATTTCGGTCTAAAACATTCATGTACTTAAGATTTTTATTCCTCAACGCGACACGCGTATGAAATAAATCCGCGATTATATCATAAGCTGTCGAATGATGCCGCCATAGTCAAGATGTTAAAAGGTCGCTTTCCCACGCTCAGCGCTAGCCTGTATCTAATTTCTTGGCATCTCAGCTTCCCTTTCTTCTCTCTTACATCAGATTACAAAGCACTTTATTTATTGTTAGCAGGAAAGAGCTTTGCTGGGCAAGGTTCAACTCTGTTCCTCTCAGTTTTCAGCCAAGTGATTTTGGAAGTACTAGCTTCCAACTGTTTTGGCCCTCGTGTTGGAACATCAGCTCGGTGATACGATCGGGGCTCTCTAGTTGCCAATTATTTGTTTCTATGTCGATCTTAACATTCCTTTTACCGATAATGTTTAGAAGATTTCGGTATTGTTGGCTTACAACGCCCGAACATGTAGACGATGTACGCATTATAAATTTTTATAGTGTCAATTTCATTACGCTTCATGCAAAACACCTCGTGTTATTTGCATTTTGCATGCAGTGTTGTTGACCTAAAGACAGCTCAGTGAAAACCCTGTTGTCGAGTTTTCTGCCAGAAAACCCTGAAGAGATGTGGTTTGTAATGAAAGATTGCAAAAACAAACTACGATCGCAATTTTTCGCGATAGCTGCACTGTTGTATATTGAGATATGTGACAAGTCCAGACGTGCCTGTAGAACATGTCCAAACAAAATGCACCGCTCTATGGAGAAAATATTGGCTAGCAAAACAATCTTTAGCGAATTTAGGTCTGGTCCACTGCCCACAAATAATTAACGTACCACAAATTGTTACTAAGTTATGCAGACCTAAATACATAAGCTTTTAATTCAAAAATGTGCCATTTGCATCTCTTGTAGAATCCTACAACAAGATTTACTGCTCTTTACTAGTCATTGGTACATTTCCATAATATATTGCTTGAGAATAGAAATTTCTAGGTATTACCAAGGTCATGTTTTGGTGAATGTTGGCTCTGCTCTGTAAATTACTTGTGTTTTTTTCTCCCTTATCATACAGATATGATCATCTTTTGTACTTGCTGGCCAAAATGCGTTGGATGACAGAATTTGTTGCACACAAATTATTTTATGTCCCCTGAGTGTAACAGATACTCAGTAAAAAATTTTTGTTCTTTTAGCAGGATGTTTTTCAAACTTGAACAGGCTTGCAGTCCTATAGGTTATCTGGGTGGGGTGTGAGGGGTGTATATTAGGACATGGGCCATTCCTTAGACAATAATAGCTTAACCCTGCATGGAGCACCCAAAACTAGCTGAGCTAAGAGTGTCTCAAATCAGATCTGTTGATTTAGAGTTCATCTGATTTGGACTACCTAAAATGTACATATTTGTACATTATATACTTGCATTTGATCTGATTTCCTCTAAGTGAGAGAAAGGAACCTTCTGAAAAACCAAACCATTAATTCTCCCAAAGTATGCAACAGAAACTTTGTTATTTTTAAAGCTGATACATGGATATTCAGACAGACAGGTTTCAGCACTGGTCAGTAAAGTACTTCCATGCTGAGATAGCCATTTTATCTAAGTGCATTCCGGGTAGCCAGGCGAGCAATTATTTTTAAATTTACCTCACTAATGTACTGATCAATACAGGTAAAGACATCTCTTAGACCATGTACTGCAGACAGTTGTAAGCGTAGTATCTTATAATTAAGACTCCAGCCTTAATTATTAGCTACTAGGTAAAGTAATCAGTTGATTTATCACCCTGATATTCTGATCATTGAAGGGACAGACATCCTCTCTAAACACAGATTTAATTAATAGCCACTGGGTGATGTAAATCTACTACTCCACATTAAATTACCACATTGATATTTATAATTAGTGATTAGTGCCGGCATAAACATTCCTTAGTTTACATCAAAAGCCGCTGGACTAGCAACTCTGTAAATTTAACGCACTGGCATACCAATTAAAGTGAGACCATATAAAACTGTTTTATTTTAATGAATGTCACAACACAACCATGATCAATAATCTGCCCAACACCTCTTCTGCTGTGCTGTCGAAAACGGCCGTACGATCACAGGCATCTTGTACACATTTTCTTATATTTTTTTATTTTATCATTGATGTTTTAATTCAACATGTCAAGAATCAGTGAAGTAATAATTATTTTTGCTCCTTATGTTTATTTACTTTACTATATATTTTTGTTTTTTGTTGGTTATCAAAATGTTCCCTGACCGACGACCCTGGTCATTGGGGACAGGGTAGGATTTCAACATGAAATAGCCAACTGTTTATAACAGCATTAAGTAAATAATCAGAATCATAAGTTCACCAATTTAACCCTTTTCATTTTAGAGTTTCGTGCCATGTGATTGGCAGCTGTAGTTTTCAAGTGTGCCAGATAAAATGCTTTAAAGCTGATCTTTTAAATGATAGCTTTTCAAAAGCGTTCCTGTGGTACTGTTCCAAGCTAAACTTTAAAACATGTTTAGGAGGTTTAGGGGCATGAGATAAAGGTCTTGGTATCTGGCCAGTTTCTTCATTTAAATTACCATTGATAATTTTATAATATTATATATTAACTGATAGTAACTCTCCAGATGATATCCCCTTGCTATCTGCACACCCCTCCTCATTTCCACTCTACCCCCTCTCTCCACCCACCCAAAAGCAAATCAAAGCAAAACATGGACTAACTTCAAGCATTTAAGAATTAAAATGTTAAAGAATTATTTTTCTTTGTCACAGCTTTCTAAAAGTCTGTATTGGATGTTAGAAATTCATCATTAAATTTTTAATTACTAAATAAAAACATTTTTTCTTTAAATTTCTCTTATCAGTGAAATATTGATTGCTCCACCACAGTGTGACAGTTCAGACAATGAGCAAGGTAATTATTTCTGTTAAATAATTAAAAATGTTTTTTACATCTGTAATTTAATATAGTTGAAGGTTGGTCATACGCATATGGCACTTGGTATTTTTGGTTTTGAAAGAAGTTTTCCCACTTCCTCCTTTTATTCTTATCTACTTCAGCTTCTTGACCCATTTATTTGCAACTCCCAAGTATCCCATTTTATAGACCTTGGCAGAGAAAAGAATTTATTGATTTATTAGTTGAAATATGAAATTTAAGGTCTTTTGCAAAATGGCAATGTTTCTTGACTAAAAAAACTGTATTTTTCATGCTATTATTTCAAAATTACACAGGAAGTTTTTGTAACAGCCCTACATGTAAGAAGCCATACAGGAAACGGAAACGGGAATCTTTGTCAGGTATGCCACTGGTGTTTATGTCTGTGTGTTATAATCTTAATTTTATTAGCTACATCCAAAAATACAAGTTAAGAAGAGTTGATTGCTTGAATGCCTGTCTTATTGATGGCTTATAGTTTAATTCCAGTTGAGTTGTTTTACAAATGCATTAAGCATGATGGTGTTTGTTTTGCTTAAATGTTTGTTTGCTGAGCTTTTAATTGATATGTTAAGAAATTAACAGCAGCCCTCACTGCTCCGTCAGGATTGAAACCAAATCAAATGTGCCATTGTTATTCTTGACACTAGCGGAGCCCTTTGGCTTGAGACACATTGCCATTATTTTTTCCTATCCAGCTTTCAGAATGTTGTAAATTCACAATCCTTGGTGCATGTGTTGAGACATGGCATCTTCTTGCAGCAGTGACAAGGCAGAAAGGAGTATGATAGGCCGCACTGCACTGCAATGTGTCAACTGTTGTTGTCTCAAATAGCAGACAACTGCAACAAAAATGTGTCTGGCTTTCTTTTGTTAATTTTGTTCTAAGCTCATTGAAATAAATCTGTTAAGTGGAAGTGTGATGTTGAGTGTTTTATTTAAATTATACAGATGTTTTTGCTGTAAAAAGCAGTTACAGCCCTGCGCGGCAGATCCCATGGTGCATTGGGTTCACATCAGCAAGACCATCAGAGAGCGAGAGTGAACTGTCTGAACCATCCAGCGCAGTGTACTTTGTCAAAGGATATGAATCTGCTGTGACTGCTATTGTAACAGACTCCGAGGATGACCTGTTTTTTCTTAACGGTAAGGAAGGTGCTTGTCAAAGTCTCTGAAGTGTGAATTAGAGAAAGCCAAAAGTGTGGAACTAGGCCTATATGTATCTACTTGCATGGAAAGAAATTTGCTCTTTTACCAAACCTCTCCCCATGTGGTTGAAAATTTCAGCAAAATCCCTTTGGATAAATTGTGAAATTTGTCTGCCATAGTAGGTGGGTGACTGCATACATTCAGAACTTGAAACCAGGTGACACCAGCATTTAACCAGCTGAAATATTGTTTGGTCTGTTTGTTATATTTCACTAGAAACTGTGGAATACGAGCCGCCTGATTCTGATAGTGAGGAAGTTGAGGAGGATGAGGAGGAAGATGAAGAAGACGAAGAAGGTATGTGACAAGTAAATTAGCAGTGAACGCCAAATCTGGATTCTCTTTTTCTCCCCCACCCCTGCTTGCAACGAAAAATTTTATGCTGACTTCTTTATTGCCCAAGAGTGTTCTAAACTGAACTCTCCCTAAGACTTTGCTTACAAGAAACTGAAAAGTGTAAATTATACAGAGACCATCACAATCATTCAACGATAATTTTTACATTTTTGGGACTACCAGAGGCCAAAATATACCTTATAGGGAAGCAACTGCTCCTTTAATTTTGTTGGTGATTTAACAAGTCTGTACTCACTGTTTGTTCTGTTTATTTCTGTTCTCAATTAGAAGTTGTAATCACTTCAGGCGAGGAGGATCCTGGTGCTGAAGGTGGCGATGAGTATGAAGGAGAATCTGATTCAGAAATTGACGAAGACGATTTGTGGGCATGCTCACAATGTAACCTGAAAAACCATCCAATGTCGCGTCAGTGTGCTCGTTGCTGGACCGAGAGACATGAGTGGCTACCTCACTTGAAAAGGTGAGTAGTAGCACAGGTAGCCAAAGCTTAAGATACGACTGAAAATAAATAAAATGATCTAAAATTGTCAAATGTTTATTGTTTGATCAATCTTATATTACATATTCATGTGAGCTTTGAAAATTAGCATAATATGCTAATTCTAAAATTGCTCCCAACTATCAAAGCGAAGCAAAAGGTAGCACACTCGAACCGCCAGAATGCCGACCCGTGTTCATGAAATGAGATGTAATTCTCAAAGTTTGCTATCTTCCCCTCAAAGCGCCTCAAATTCAAAGGCTTCGATAGTCATTCTATAAATACATACCGAAAAAGTGCCCAATGTTACATCCTTTCCCCGGCAAAACGGCAATATTTCAGTGGTAAACCTCCACGAACCATCCGCGGCCCGAGCGCCTCTGCAATTTTTCTCATTTAATCATATGCAATTTGGAACCACAAAAGCCACTTTCTAGGGGAGGTGTATGCAATGTCGCGTGCGACACCTGATTTGATTACACTTCATCATGTGCTGCACGCGACAGTACATACACCTCCCCGAGAAAGTGGCTTTTGTGGTTCTAAATTGCATATGATTAAATGAGAAAAATTGCAGAGGCGCTCGGGCCGGGGATGGTTCGTGGAGGTTTACCACGAAATATTGCCGTTTTGCCGGGGAAAGGATGTAACATTGGGCACTTTTTCGGTATGTATTTATAGAAAGACTATCGAAGCCTTTGAATTTGAGGCGTTTTGAGGGGAAGATAGCAAACTTTGAGAATTACAGCTCATTTCATAAACACGGGTCGGCATTCTGGCGGTTCGAGTGTGCTACCTTTCGCTTCGCTTTGATAGTTGGAGCAATTTTAGAATTAGCATATTATGCTAATTTTCAAAGCTCACATGAATATGTAATATAAGATTGATAAAACAATAAACATTTGACAATTTTAGATCATTTTATTTATTTTCAGTCGTATCTTAAGCTTTGGCTACCTGTGGTAGTAGATGTACTTTTTTTTCTGAAGCATCTCAGTGGTCCAGAGTCCTGCATCTTTGGATCTGATTCGCTAATTCCATGCACTTCAGCAGTCAGAATTTTCCCATCCAGACCCTGCATACGAACCAAGCCAAGCTTTCCAACATTATTTTCATTTCGCTGGAAGACAAATGGACCCATGAAAGTTTTGCTCTCAAAAATTAATGCAGATGCTCACCAACCGTTGTAAATATGAAAGAAAAAATAAGCAGTGGAATTAAGGCCTTGAAGTTCTCCTGTATACCACTCGTATAATAGTTTTATGGCCATAGTTTGTTGATCACTCTGTTTGTGCATTCCCACTGATTTTCATGCCATGGTGGTTTACTGCAAGTCGCTGGTTTACAGACTCGATTTATGCTTTCAAACACCTTGCCTTTTTGCAAGAAAATGAGATGCTTTTATAAAAAATAATAGATTAATTCTTGTAATATTGTACCATGTGCAGGTTACCAAAACACACATTTCAACTTCATTCAATTTCAATTTTGCAAGCTTTTATTAAAACAAAAAACTGTGGGAATCAACACAGAGGTTATTGACTCGTCAACTACAAATGTAAATCGCTAGAAAGTATGTGTTGTAGCTTTCAGTCCGAAAAGTAGGCGTAGTTAACTTAAAGAACTCATAAGCTGAAATGGAGTTAAAAGTGTTTCGTGACTCGTGCCTTTTTTTGTTGTTGTTGTTGTTTTTTTCTCTTTTATCATGTTCAAACCAAAGTGTGCATGTGGTGAGCAAAATGTTCCAACTCCAGGTCTCAGGTCAAAAACTCAATCATGATGGCTAAATGGAGAACTGCTGATGATTTGGTGAAGCCCATAAAAATTATGTGGAACCCAGCTTCTTTCTAATTAAAACTGATGCAAGTGGAAGTCTGAAGATATCAAGAGTTGATTTTTGCATATTTGTTCCTTTAGACAAGCTTCAGAACCTACTATGGATTTGTCAAGAGTTACAGACATGCCTAGATCACCATCCCTTCAAAAAGCATCATCACTTGCTGTGGCGCCGACTATTGAAGATCCTTGCTCATCATCATTTGATTTTACAACACTCAAGCAACAACCTGATATGGAATCATATATTACCAGTGTGGGTTCCTCTGCATCAGCAGAGGGGAGTTCTCAAGGACAATTACATTCTTCAAGACAATCATCAAGCGCTAAACAGACTGTAACACAAAACCCTGAAACTAAACATTCTGAGTCAGCTTTTACGCCAGACTTGTGTGTCATTTGCTTAGCACAACCTCGAAATGCCAGCATTGTGCATGGACGAACAGGCCACCAAGTATGCTGCATTGGGTGTGCAGAGAAACTACAGGAAGGTAAAAAGAAATGCCCTGTTTGCCGTAAGAAAATCAAACTTGTGGTTAAGAACTTCTTTTAGTAGATATACATATCTATCTGGATCTTCTACTTCTCTGGCAGAGTTTTCATTTACTATCTATGGAATGAAAGTTCTGTAAAGTAAGTTTCAATTCCAGAGCACCGTTTAGTAATATGTACATGTACATGTAGGTATAGTTGCAATTCCATGCTTGGCCAGACTTGTCACCCATCAAAAGACAGTTACAAGTTTGGCACTCAATTCTGGAAATCTCTCCTCTTTTCTTTTCTCAACTTAGAATATTCCAACATATTTTAGACATACAATTTCCACTCATCTCGTTTTTCACTCATCTCTAAGTTTTTCTGGTAACCCAAAGGTGATTTAATAAACTAGATGTTTCTCTGCTCCAACACAAACAGTCTTAAGGTTAGGTTACCCAATGATTTTCTGGACACGTATTTTCTTTAATTTGAAGATGCAAAAGTAATGGGATAATCTTAAAAACAAACTAAGGCACTTTATTTGTGTGATAACATAGACGACAGTACCATTTCTTGTTACCCTTGGATGTACATATAAACTCATACCATCACAACAATACAAGAAGTTGATGTAGATGCCCTCCCTCCCTCCCTAGGGCTTTCTTTGTTATAAGACACTTTGAAAGCATTGTATGTTGAAAAAAAACTACCTCAAACTTGAATTTTTAACAATCTGAACAGTTGAAGCTTTGCGAGAAGTGTTTGTGTGAATGTTTACTTGTTCATGCTTATTATAGCAAGTGAATTCCAGATGTTTTCGTTAATTCCCAGCCGCCCTGTTGGTGCCCCTCTGCATGGGCACCAACATTACGTTTGCATACTGTGCTCTCTAAATTTGTGTGGAATATTTTGTCGGATAACTCAAATATGGAATACTGTACAAACCCAAGACTTGAAAGAGACGAATATCCAGTGATTTTCTACAACCTGTAATATTCTTGATTTTTGGACTCGATAGTTTTGGATTTACTCTTCTGCGGCATGACAGTGAAAACCAGCAATTGTTATGTACTAGTACTACAAAGTTACTGAAGAATTAAAACAGAAAGAATTGTACCTAAACTAGTACATCAAATCATCAGTTGCCTACAAGGGATGAAAAAATAAAGGGGGGGCGGTGGGCGGAGGAGAGGTCACTTCCCTTTAGCCTTGTGCATCCAAGGGTTAATCTGTTGGTACTGTAAATCCCCAAGGCCTGTGAATATTGTACCGTCATGTTCTTGGGCAAGAAACTTTACTTTCACTGTGCCTCTCTCTACCCAGGAGTATCAATGGGTACCAGGAAATTCCAACAAAATGCTGGGAAATAACCTGTAATGAACTAGCATCCAGTCATTCGTGGGCTAAGTAGATATACAACTTACCACCATGGAAACAGGAGATAAGTGCTGGCACTTGAATCTCCAGGGAGATTTTCTGACATATAGGACTTGTCAGGTAATGAAGTGTGCAACAGAGCTAAGGTACTCGTAGGAGGGTTGTTGGAAAGTTTTGAAGTAGGTGGCTGATTTTGGGGATGTTTTACTAAAGAATCAATCAAAAACGCAAAGCTGCCAGCTATTTTTGACAACCCTTGGTATTTCTGTTGGTTTAGTTTGAAAACTTCTTCCATGTAAGGTATAGATAATTTTAATTGAATAGTTAGAAAAACAAATCTGAATCAGCAAGACAGGACAGCCATAAGTATTTAATATTGTAAAAATATTGCATAAAATTATGTTTTTAACATTGATGTAGTTTCCATGTGGGAACGCATTATTTAGTATTGACGTTTTCTTAGTTTTCAAGAATTTTGTTTATCATGAGCAACTGGCTTAAATTAAGCAAAGTTTTATAAACCTTCTTGAAAACATTCAACTGGTAAATAACCCAATAGAATTTTATCATAAATATGTACGTGTTAGCATAAACAGTATGCCGTACGTAAGAAGTACAGTTTATATACCAGATTAAAAAACCAACCAAAGTATTGTTATATTTGGGTTATTTTATAGTGGTATACATTTTGGATAGGAGAAACATGAAAAAGCATCTAGCTTTTATAGAATTTGCTGATGCATCGCATTTTTTAACTAAAGAGTTATTTTTAATCGATATTGTTGACAAATATATATTTTATTTTTTTTAGGGGGGGGGGGGGGGGGGTGGGGGGAAGGGTTACCGTTACTTAGCCCCAATCAAGTCATCTGGTTAAAACATGGAAAAGTAAAATTATCAACTTATTAATGTTTTGGTGTATAAAAGTGAAGCATTGTTGATGTTCCAAAAGGAAATAAAATAACTAAACACTTTAATTTTAACAGAGCTTCAATTTTTTTTCCTTGGTCCACTGCAAAACTGCTTTTTTGTAATGAGATTTAGTTTGACAAACTATAACAAACAAACAGAGTAGGAAATACTAAACCCATCCTTCCTAAATGGAGTTTGGTGAAAAAAAGACTGTGAACATTTCAACTGGGGAAGTTAACGAGAAAACATCTCGGAAAATATGCTGCATTAGAGCAGTTACATACAAATTGGAAGACTTGTTGAATTCAGGATCATCATAAACTGTGTTTTATTTAGTATTTACAGAATATGACTCACTGGGCCGAGATTATACGCTGGTGCAATTTTCAATTTTCCTTTGGTTAGGTATTCACAAAAAATTTTTTTTCAGCAGTGCATACACTAATTTCATAAGTGTTATGTATTATAGTTTCAAGGCCTTTGGGGTAGATGACTGTTGCTTATTTCATAGTATGCATGGTAGCTTAAGCAATTTCTTTTTTCCCTTCATATTACTCATAAGAATGCCTTTGTAAGGCTGGTATGTACACCACATTGTGACAAATTAATATTCTGGGCGTTTTTTGCGCAAATTAGTAAATGTTAAGTTGCTATAATTATTACATTTTGTTTTTTGTTGTTTTTTTTTAAACATAAGACTATATGATTTGTTATCCAAGAGAAATCAGGGAATTATCAGTTGATATGGCTGAATATGGTGCAACCTCAAACCTTCTCAGCGTAAAAACATTTGGCTGGTCAAAATCTTATATCCATTACCTTTACTGAAGAACTGTTAAGTTTCTTAATTTGCCCATCATATCCAGAGGTTGCACTGTATGAAGAAGTTCCCAATAACTACAATAAAGTAATTACAGTGCAGTTCTGTATTTTGTGTACTGTTAATTTTTTTTAGTAGGTTGCAGTAAAGTATTTTTAATTGGTTTAAATTGAAGTAATACTAACATAAAATGTCAGATATATTTTTAAATGACGGATTCATAAGAAAAAAAAACATATTTTAATATATAGCCGGCGTGTTTGACTAGTGTAATAAATCCAATACTTGGTTTACGTTACACTGGTGAATCAATGCCTACTGACAGCACTTTACTCAGTAATGTAGAGTTTACAAACTGTCAACTTACCTTGGCTGAACTGTCTTGCTGATTAACATAAATTAATTTATTTTCACCGTTTCGAATCAAACATTAATTTTAGGTATTAAATTAACCTTCTAGGCCCTAATAAGGCTGCTATATATCTCTTTTAATGTTAGCTCTGAGTGATAACACTCTCAAGTATTCTCGTCAACCTTCTTCTGGACAGTGTATCGATGTTGCACAAGTTTGACTTTTGTGGAATAAATGAACTGTTATTTTGCCAGGTCGAATTGTTTTAGGACGAACTGCCAATCATTTCTGACATCATCACCGTGTCATGAAATAACCTAAAGCCCTAAAATACCAAAGGACGAATTAAAAATTCCCTCCAAAGATGAATGAGTGAACATAATAAGGGCATTTTTTTTGGAGGGGGGGGGGGGAATGGTTGACCTTGGAATGCCCACGGCTGGTTTGTATCAGCACGTAACGTTGGCAATGAAAGGTCTCAATTTGGTTGTGAAAACATTGTAAAGTAATGTATGTTTTCGTGATTAGCGAGTTACATATATTTTAGGCACTGTTGATGGGAACTTATTTTTAGCTATTTCTTGTTCTGCTGCAAAACACCGAGGCCTTGCCTGGATAAAATCTTGTGACATTATTCCATTTTCAACGGTCTGGCCATTTGTGACCAGCTAAACCATCAAGACACAATTTGGAATTTCAAATGGTGACATAGAGACGCCTGGCAGCGCCTCGGGACTGCATTAATAATTCCTTTCTACTCTTAGTCCTTGTTTCTGCCAAGTTCCCTGGCTCTTCTGCATGCTTAACTCTTTGTCAGGAGTTATTGTACTTCAACCACCATTGTTGTACAGTTACAGACAGTAATGTTTGCAATGCAAAGAATGCATTCTTGTCTATTGTCAAAAGCATGACAGCGTTTTGTGCTTGTGTTGGAGATGTGAATAAAATAAAGCATGGTTTAATGTGTCTGTTGTTTGTGTTTTATGCAATAACTGATAATGAAAGTTTGATGGAAATGGGGTAACACTACATTGCTTCCAGCTCTGCCAATAGAAAGCTGCCGATTATGGCCCCCACTTTCTCTTGTTTTGTTATATTTTTGTTTGTTTTTTTCCACGAATACGTTAAATTAGAACAACATACTCGATGAATTGGAATAATCTGACAATTTATATTTCAGGCGAAAAAAAGTCGGAAGAAGTCATCGACAAGTAATTAGTTGACGTTTCAGGCAGAGTCGCAAAACAGCTCCTTGTGTAGTAGTTGCTATTGTTTTGGGCCAAGAGGCATTGTTCCTGTTGTTTGTTCTATTGTTTTCCCGAAGGGTAGCGAGCAATTCGAGCGATACAACACAAGCTTTCTTTACAAAATAGTTGTAAGTAACGCGTCCTTTTTACCTTGTTCAATTTTGTCCCCAGCCTCCGCGTTTTTTCTTTTAATCAGCAACGTGAGTGCGGACTCTGGCCTTACTGGCCACTTTCGATTATTTGCGCGTGCGCAGAGTGCTTCATTGTCAACCAATCAGACTGGAATAGATGTCCAGATGGCCAGAGTCCGCATTTTGGTGCTGACCCAAGAAAGCGGGCTCTGGGGACGAGATTGTTCGTTTCCTTTCTATCTCCCTGAGCGCGGGATTGAGTACTTATCATGTCACCCATTCCCAGATGTACTCGCCGCTGTTCTTTATGCCAGGACTATATCAGGCAATCAGGCTAAATATAACATCAATTTATCTCGCCCGTGCACAATCAACTTCAAGAAACTGTAAGCCCACGTTTTCTCTTCCAAGTGTTTAAATTCAGTGTAAACTGTTGAAAGGGAAGTGAAACAATACGTTCATTTGCCACTGTACGGACAGAAAAATAAATTAAAAGACGTGAAAATTGTCTGGCAATTAACTTGCGCTAAATAAAACACTGCCAATCAGCCTTTCTTCAAAACGTCAATGAATTGTAAAACGCCGGAAGCACGGCGAACAAAAGCCATTTACTTGGTCTGGAAAACAAATGCTTCAATAAGAAGAGAACGAGTTCTATTTTAAAATTGGAAACCTACTTTTAATTGTTGTGTCTTCTGGGAAAAAGTCGGTTTCAACAGAAAACGCGATCGCTTACAGTCAGTTGTTTTGGTGTTTAGCCGGTAAGTGCTCAATATTTGCTAAAGGTTGGGGGGAAGTATAATTTTTTTCCCGTTACATTTTCTTAAATTGATTAAATCTTCACGCAAGAGAGTTTCTCGTTTCGCTAGACATACAACTTGCGCTGCGAGACTCTTTAATTTTATTTTCAGTTGGATGTATGCAGTGTGCGTTTCTACAATCGTTCCAATATCAAGCCAGCATAACTCTGTCCAAATTTTAAGCGCAATATTTATTCACCCTTCTCATATTATACCGTACGCAAAGCTTTTCTAAAAATCTACAGATAAGTGTAATGTACAAATCATATTCACACATTTCTGAAAATACTGAAAATATCGAAAAATATCAAATTCTGCATGGAAGACATAAGAAAGCGCCGAGATATTGTTTGGTTGATTTTTAACTTTTTTATTATAAGAAATTATGAACATGAAAAAGCTCGTAATTTAAAATATTAAATTAGTATTTTCCCTTTCTCGGAACTCCCTAGGATCCCTTGGTTTTCCTTTATTAATCCTTAGCATTTGGTTTATTTTCGGGAGCAGATATCCGGTAACCAATGGCAATTGTTCAAAAAAACTGACGTACCGGCTCTTGAACATCTGCTGCGCGATCTTTGTCGGAACTTCAACAATTGCTTATTGAAAATTAGAATAAAATCCATTATCGTTTTCAACAAATCGATGGCTTCTCAGCGTATGTTATCAACTCAACTAGAAGAAGGAGTATCCCTGACTACCTTCTATTGTCTTGAAATTAGTGTCTTCAATTTGACTGATACATAAAAAGGGACGATTCCCTGAGTAAAGCCAAGAAAGTAACAACTCGGCGACTATAGAACTTAAATTCTGGATTAGTTTGACGTCTAACAAGATCCTTTGTTTAAAGTATTTGACGGGTGATTTGTATAAATAAGAGCGAAATAATCCCCTATTTCTATCGCTTATGTCAAAACTGGCAACGAGATCTAATCGCGATTCTTTTAATTTTGAAAGGAATTAATGACGGTCGCTACTCACCGAGCCCTAAAAGTAACGCAATTGTTATGGCAGCACGCGAACACCTTGAGGACCTTGAGAACTCTATATAAAACATCCTTCAATTATCAAGACCAACTGCTGTTAAATTGGTTTGGCTTGCATTTCTACCACTTTCGTTGGCAACAAAGGCGGGAGAGTTAATCTCCTGAAAAAGTGAAGACAAGCTAATTTTTCGAGGAATCGAACTATAGACATCAAGGCTCTCATTTCAACAAGGAACTTTTGGCGCAAATTTTCGAAACCATCTTTCAAGTGGACGGTTTTAAAAGTAACTTACTCTGTTTTCTTCCTTGCTGTTTTCTATTTATTTATTTATTTATTTATTGAAATCAACGAGTTAGCGATTAAGCGCTTATTTTGTATTTGACTTGCGATTCAATTTTACTTCAGCGTCGCAAGATTCAACCCACCCGATTGTGACCTTCCCCAACAAGTCAATGGACTTCATCTCATTTCACAATTGATGTTTTTTGCAGATTACTTACAGGTGCAATTTTGAGAATATTTATCGATATATGAATCAAGGATTATGGATAATTCACGAGCAAAGTCACCGAACATTGGAAATGTTTTAAACGCTCGGAGACTGGCGAGGAGAAAAGTTCAAAGAAGTGCAAGACGGGATCGGAATAAAGTGGAGATAGAAAAGAAGGTAAACATTAACGCCGCAAAAATATATATTGTTAGCTTTGTTTATAGAATTAGCATTCTGTCGGACTGAAGCACCGAGCGAAACAACTTAACAAGCATTGGTCACTTATTTAGATATTATCGGCGTATGTCATGTACAAATTCACGTACGAGTCAACTTTACAGTGATTGTGCGAGAAATTTTGAATACATTTATATGAAAAATTATTCGAGTTCATTATAAAAATCTCAAGTATATTTACCAATAGCCCACACAGGCAAATGGGTGGCCCTATTACTGCTCAACATCAGATGTATGTTGAAACAATGGCAACTCTTGGACAATTCTATTCAAAAAAAAGGTCGCTTATTTCTTCAGCTTTATTTTGCCAGTATAGTGAAGCTTGAGCAATGACCAACTGCGTCAGGCACGATGGGATAATTTCAAACATAGCATAGTACGAAACTTCTTATGAAGTAAGCATATTGATATTTTTTATTTTATTTTTTATTTGTTTGGTAGTAAACCAACACTTTATTTACAACACAGACGACTTACAAAAAATATACTTAATTAACTAGACAAAATACTTATACCACTTATATACAACACTTAAGTTTACTAAAACACAACAACTATAATCTCAATAAGTGTTGTGTGAACATATTAATTTACGATGGGTCACGGTCTCTTTAAACCAAAGATTTGATCATTTCGCGTTGTTTAGGAGAGCCAAGTTGTATAAAGCACTTTTAGATTCGTTATCTGGCATTAAAGGTTGTAGCGCCCTACCCCCCTCCACCCGATTCCTGCCAGAAACAAGAGATGAGGGGGGAGGACACAGGGGGAAAGCAGAAGCCGGATGTTGCTTTTATTGATTCTCACATTATGCAGACAGAAACTTTGTTATGTAAGGCAAAAATAGAAAACAAGAAATAAGAAACGCTAAGTTTGAATGAACAGGGTTTTTTTTATCTAGTCTTTGACGGAATCGTTTTATATTTACAAGACAGTGGCGGAGCCAGGGGAGGGGCCCGGGGGGCCCGGGCCCCCACCCTATTTTTTCGAAAATAGCGCATTTTCTTTGAAGTGCACAGAATTCAACATTCATAGCCAAGCGGGCCCCCTCCTTAGCTGAATGTCTGGATCCGCCACTGAAGATCGATTCAAAGTTAACTTGATCGAAAACAAGAAGATTGTAAGTTTATATACAAGAAGGTCTGAGGGGTCTCTTTATAGTTGTAGTCACCTGTACTAAATCAAGTTCTGATTCGCAAACGCCTATAAAAAAGCTGAGTTTATTATTTTTCACTTACTTTGTGATTTAATGTATTGATCAATTCATGCATATAACAGTTCGCCCCTGGTTTGTTTACTTTGTTAACATATTTTAAATTAAAAAACGCGGCTCAAATCAACGCAAATGGAATGACAAAATCGTTCAACGTAAAGGAAATTAATGCAAATGATATTTCTTGTTAAGGAAATTGAAGCAAATAGTACAAAAACACGCTTTTTGTTGTGACCGAAAGATTAAAGAAACCAAAACAAACAAGGAGCAAAACCTAAAACAGAACAGCTCAGTCGATATGCGAGATACAAAGATACCTTTGAGAACAAACAGTTAGAAGAATTAGAAAACAACTATGTCCAGCATTGGACAACTGTTTTAAATTGTGAATTGCCAGTTAGTCCGGACAAGAGAGGATCAATCAAAGTCATCTTTTCTTGGTCCGGTTTTGGATCAAAATAATAGAAATTAAGGTCGCGGAAATTAAGGAATCACTTTATTAAGGTTCCTAAAATTTAATTTCATATAATAAAGTTCTTCATAAATCTAACAAGAATTTAGACCATGTGATAATTTCTCGTTGCTGTGCACGGCTAAGGAATGTACCAGGATGTACAACGCACGTGCAAAGCCATTTTACTGCTCATTAAACCTTCTCGTTTGAATAAAAACGTGTAACTGGTTTAGTACAGTCATCGACATAAATACCGCGGAGTTTACAAAAGGGTGAAAATAAATCAACTAATTAGTTATTAAACCCATTCAAATCACACCAATGTTTGTTTAAAACACAATGCGATGCTCCGTCGAATTAATCTACCCTTGAAAGCTGTCAGTAATTCAATTGTTTGACTTAATTGGGCGCTTGATGAAATTGAAGAATACAACCGTATTCATCTCGTAAGACATTGTACCGACATAAACTTTGCTTGTGTTTGCTGTTTAACATGGAGCATCACAAAACCTCTAAGAAATCGAAAAAAGGATCAGGCATTTTGAAGAAGCACGTCAGCATTTCCGTACCAGTAGCTGTAGTCGTCATAAAAAAAGTAAGTTGAGTAATTCGTCTAAGTAAACTTGATCTGAATAATAGATTTTTGTTTATAGTGGTTCAATTTCACCCCTTACAAGTAAACTGTGTCTGACCAAGCTAGGATCGAACGCAATTCACTAAACTGAATCCGATCGAGCCCCATTCGGACATCCACCTCCTAAAAACATACTGTAGCATTGGTCGATAACTCGTACAAATGAGACTTGAGATACTTTCTCTGATCCGCACTAGGGTTTAAATGTACCTAGGGCTGGGTGGGTAACCGTGGCCAGTCGGCAGTCACTTCAATCCAAGAACAGTAACAGCATGAACAGAAGACTTCTTCACCACCCGAGAAGGAAAGGTTTTTTTTTGTTCTTTTCTTTTTTGCCAGGATAAACATTCTGTTAGCCACTGATCATTAAGGGAACGATATCTCTGAAAATATAAGATGAATGTACTCAATTCTCAGTATTTATACTAGAATGAATACTACAAAATCAGTAATACCCTGGGAGACTGGAACCTAAGCACTACAGTGTACTTACTGTTAGTTCCACCAACTATGGTTCCACTCCGTTTGCTTGTCGTTAGTTTCACTCTGGTTTGCTTGCGGTTAGCTACCCACCCCCCACCCCCCCCCCCCCCCCCTCACGCCCTCTTATTGGCATTGTCAAACGAGAAATGCAAAATCCATTCTACTAAAACATTTGATTTTAACTCTGTTCAGACCGGTTTTTTTAACTTCATGGGACCGGGGGACTCTGTAAGATTAAAATCGTTTATCGTATCACCAAATAAACACAGGATGATCTAGATAGTTCTAATTTTAACAATAGATGCTTTGGTTTCATTATGACGTAATGCGACGTCCTTGGTTAGCAGAAATAGTATTTAATATTTCCCACACAATTGGATGTATAACCATAATCATATAATCATTTGCAACAACAATGACGTCGTTATCTTGGATCCGCCATTTTGAATTCCTTTAAATGTATTTCTTTCATTAAATATCCAAAAAATCAAAGTTAGCGGACTGTAAAACTAATGTACCTTATAAAAGATTTTTCAAGATAGAAAAATATAAGGCAATAATTTATGAAATTACAAAGAGAAATAGACTGGTTACAAATTTAGTCCGCCATCTTGGATTTTGGCATCTTAAAATTAATATTTACCTCAAATTCGTATTAAATAATGTTAATTGTATTCCATGTGATAAACTGCTTCTAAAATAAGTGTTTAAATACAAATGCCATTGTAAACTATAGCTGTCAAAAACCGTTTGCAATGGAAACGTCAACGTTGGTGGTCACGTGCTACTAGCGTTAAATGTTTTGTTGCCAGTACAATTTTAATAAAAGTCACCAAGTGTGGTGGTTTTATACTCGTTTTGAAGTTACACATCTTCAAACTTGGAGAGGCCCTCACAGGACGCCCCCCCCCCCCCCCCCCCCTCTCCTTCCCCAGTCTAACAGAATTAACCCTCTAAACTGATTGCGAAAGGTATTTTGGTAAAATTTCGCCATATTTTAGCCTTAATTTGTATGAAATTTAAGAAATCTGTACACTGGCAGATATTTTCGTTTTTAACTTACTGTCATAAAGTGTACTCACAAAATGGACTCCGGTTTCTGCTGTCTGACGCATCATCCACTCTTTTTATTTTATTTCAGTTTATGGCAAAAAAGCGTTGCAAAAGAGAAAAATGAAAGCTAATATCAGTAATATTACAACATTGAGCAACAGGAAGTTCACACCTTAGAATTCTTAGAAGCGAATATTCAATGAAATAACAAAACTACTCAAACTCTTAATCCCATTTCTATTGTCAACGAACAAAAAGAAAAACTTACGTTGAAAGACCGTCGGCATTCTAACCCTATCATTACTTGTAACAAAACTAATTAGTTGCTGATAAAAACAGCCAGCTCATTGGGTGACACATTGGGGGCATTGATTCCTTTGTTTGAAAAGGCATTCTGCTTATAGAAATGTGCCATGCAAAACAAGTTTTGCCATAATCGGTTATAACTTATGCTGGTGATTTTAATGGTGCCCGAAAGATCTGGGGTTACCGAAGATGCAATAAGCAGAACTTCTTTATTGGAAAGTAATGGAAAATTTAGAAGTTCCATCGAGGCCTAAGCGCGGTTTAAGAAGCCCACCGCGAGTGTTAAGAAAAAGAAGCAAGCTGTTGGCGAAGGTCAGTTGTATATTCGAGTGTATTTGCTGGATTTCCAGTCACGCAGTAATCAAACAAGAGATGACACTCGAGATGACGCGCCAAGTCAGTGATTGGTTCATCGAGGCTGTGTAAACAAGGCTTTGACGACGTTTCATTTGTTGGCTTTATGGAGAAATGGAAAACAGTCGCTTCCCGTTTTATTTTCATTGCAATTGTCAGTAATATTATATTGTATATTGCTGAAATATTGCACTCATTACTCAGTTTCCTTCAAATCGAATCGTTCTTTCCTCCCTACCCTACCCTTGTGAAAAAAACATTTGTTACAAGTTTTGTTGCATAGCAACGAGTGTGTCCCAGGAGTGAGGCGCATTCAAAGATGGCGGACATGAAGAAGTCTCGATCAGGCATTCGAATTAAATCTTCTGAAAAAGAAAGGAAGAGATCCGCTTCGAAACGAGACTCTGCTACAACAAGAGATAAAAGCAAATCCGTTAGTAACTTAAATTTCATGTCTTTATCAGAAAGCGTTGCTAAATAATGGCCTGTGTGTTTGGTTTAATATAATAGAATTTCGCTGTTGTTCGTTCAGTTTAATTATTGCTTGAGCATAGTTTAAGTTTGATTCTCTGTACGTCGCTGTACGTTTTATGATGCTCAGTCATAAAGTTGAGTTATATTATGATGTTGAAGTAATGTTATTTGGTTTAAATTAAACTGCGTGAGAAATGATTAAGTTTATTGTTTTGTCTGTAAGGAGAAGTGTAAACACGTTTCAATATATTCTTAATTTGGTTAAATTCGATTCTTACACTTCTCAGCGTACACATTTTACAATTATGAGAAGTTTTAATGCTGACTAATGCAGGTAAATTGGTAAAATTTGTAATGTTCTTTTGATAAACAGGAAGAAGAAGAAAAAGAGTCGTTAGCATGGAAAGTCTTGTCAGAAGAACAAACTGAGGCACTAAAACAACTTACAGTACACGAGCTGGAAGTGTAAGTGGTGTTTATAAGTACATGGTGTAGAGATTGTTGAGCAATTGCAACAAAATATGCAAATAGGCCATCCAAGTCAAGCTTCAGATTTTCCGACAGGGAAGTAAGCTGACAGGTCCCAAAGAGAGCAATAGAGGTGCTGGCCCCAAAATTCTCTCTGTGGCCTTGAGCATCATCATCATCATCATCATCATCATCATCATCATCATCATCATCATCATCATCATCATCATCATCTAATAGTATCTTGCTGCAGAGCAAAGAGCCCTGAAAATGTTCCCCACATAGGTTTTAGGGGCCGGGGAGAGGGGTGCAGGGTGGTGGTCAGGCTTTTGGGTGGCCCAGATCCTAGCCTCCCACACAATCGTTTTTAGGGGCACTCAGGTTACACTCCCACCCCACATTCTGATTGCATTTGGTAATCAAAAGACAATACCTCAAAGGCATTTGTGGGGTGGTAGTGTAACCCAAGCACCCCTAAAAACGACTGCATGGGAGGCTACCCAGAGCCCTAAAAAAAGTCTGTTTCTGCAATATGTACATTAGATAGGGGTTGTTTTAGTTATCAATGCATGTGTTACAGATTATGTTATTTGAATGCTTTTAAAATGTGCCTTTTTGTATTCTTAATTCTATTCTAGGAAACTGGCTGAAGTGCTGTCTATTGAAAATTACCACAACACTTTGCCTGAAGCTTTCATACTGGATTATTATGTTGCAGGGTTTTGGTATCCTTTGTAACAATATTGCAACAGCAAACATTTTGATCAGCATAATAAAGTTCTCTAAAATCAGTTAACATCGGACTCAGAATAAGACAGTTGCAGTGCTTTGTTGAAGATTAGTCAGATCCTTCAATTGGCGTACGTTTCCAGTGTTGTATTTATTGGTGAAAGATTAACTGCACTGTGTAGCTTGCAAAGTTTAATTTCTAAGTCTTGGTGTTCTACTTGTTCATGGACTTAAACAAAGATAACCCAGTTTTACTCCTTGACAGTCATTTTTCAAAGGTTTGCAAAGGAACAAAATTTCACACTGCTGCAGATTTCTGCATTTTTCACTCTGTTAAAAGAGATGTTAGACAATATTAAAGGTGAGACACCTATTTTGTTAAACCAGATTCTTGGTCACTTGGTTTCCAAATTCATGTGATTAGCATCTAAATTCTCTACTACTGGTACAAGACAAGCAAACAGCTAATGAGAACAGTGAAAATGATCAACTGGAGGATATTGTCTTAATGAACCAACAACTTCTCAGTGCTAACATTAAATGAAATGTATAGCAGTCAGTTATGAGAATTGATATTTCAAGCTAGGAATTAATTGGCTGGCTAAAAGGATTTGTTCACAATTGGTAGTTGGTATTCCTCACCAAAACATCACAAATCTCTAGCGTATCTTAGCAAGGAATGCCCCCCCCCCCCCCCCCCAACCAGAAAAAAAAAACTCAATTTCTTCAATCTGTTTCACACTTCAATTTTATGTTGTCATCAGTTTGAATGACTGACTGACCCATGCTTTTGTCTTTTCAGAAAAACAATTCTCATTGGTTGATAGCATCGAAAAGTTCAAGTCCCTTCTTGTGGGAATTGGAGTTGAAAACTGCTCTCACAATGGAGGACTTGAATGTTTTGATGTGAATCAGGCAAAGCAAATTACAGACTACTTCACTGACAGGTACTAGAAAAGTCATCATTTATTAAAAAAAAAAATACATGTGAAGAAACTAAATTTGTTGACTCCCAAAGAGAAACTATGTATTCTAATTATAATAATAATAATAATAATAATAATAATGTGAAGTCACTTTAACATTGTAAATAACTTACTGTGACAGTGTGTTGAATGTGATTTTTTTTAATTTTTGCAGTTTATTCCAGCATTACAAGCTGTATCAGTTTCTTTTCACCCAAGATCCTCAAGAGGAAGTTGTTGTATCCGAGGTATGTCAAATTTAGGATGGAAATTATGCAAAAGCAGAAGTTCTATAATTTGAATTTATGATAATGTAAATCCTGGTAATATAAATTCAGTCAGACAAGGAATGTGTTTTCCAGAAAACTATGCATACTCCTCTCATGGAAGGTTTTGGTTTTATCCCCCACCCCTCTAGTAACTCCAGTTAATCCCCATACTTTCCTTTTAAAATTTTGGCTTTTGAGACCCCCTACCCCCTCAGGGATAGGGGGTGGGGTGGGCAGGAATATTCTCTGGAACTACACAATGTCAATAAGTGTCATTTTTGGAAAGATATTTCTAAAACACCCTTTACATTTTCTGATGATTAAACCAACCAGAAGTACAGTAGTCAGCACAGGCATGAATACGCACATCCAATCCTTAACTCTGTTTGTAATTTTCAGGTAATGTAGGTTAGAAGCTGGGCTTACAAAATAGTTGTAATTATTGTGATCATGACGAATGTTGTTTTCATTAATTTTTTACAGCTGGCAGTTGAAGTTCCTCCACTGGCTACTGTTCCATTTCCGCCTCCGTTAGACGAAGGAATGACTGAAGAAATGTGGAGAGAACATGTGATGACACCACCAGAGTCACCCCAACCAGAAGAACAGAAAGAAGTAAGAACCATCACAGCTTGGACAGGCAGACAAATATGCAGGGATTGGGGTTGTTACTCTTTTACAGTAGTGTTTCGTCTTGGGTCTTGACAAAGTGCGAGCCAGCAAGTTATGCAAGCCATTCCAGCTAGACCAAATAACACATTGGTTAACCTAAATAGCACTCCGGTTAGCCTACAGTTAGCTTAGGTAGCTTGCGGTTAGCTTTTATATTGGGATAAGAAATTTCTTGCTGGTATAATTTGCATTGCTCACAAGTAATGCAAGCAATTCCGGTTAGCCTAAATAACACATTGGTTAGCCTAAAAAGAACTCCAGTTAGCCTGCAATAAATTAGTTTAGTAGCATGTCGTGAGCTGTTTTAAAGGGATAATCATGAGGGATTTCTGGCTCCCATGATTCGCATGGCTTGCTGGCTCGCATATAATTTGTACAAACCCTCTCATATAGGGGGCAGCCATTGATAAATTTGATGCTTTGATAACTCCTAACTTAAAAATTTAATATTCTTTCTAGCACTTACTTGAGTTAAGCTTGGTATGCACAAGTTCATATTTAAGGAAATGGGAATTAAACAAGAAATTATTCAATTTTAAACAACATGCTGTTACTTGCTTTAAGGCCGCTAAAATTGTTCATTAATGAGAGGTGTCCTCGTTGTGTTTTCTAGGGGGACATGGACCTGAGAGGGGAAGAAGGTAATGGAGTGCTTTTTATCTTTACTGACAACTACTAAATGATCCATCTTTCCGTTTAGTCAACCCTGAGCTAACAACCTCGTTCAGTCAGATTATTGGAGAAACTTCTGCTTTTTGTTGTAATTGTCATTTTTAACAGTACACTTTTGAGCTCCTAAAAAGCACCTCCATGAACTACTGTTTGGAAATGTCTCCTTTGTTTCAGTCCCTTATTTTCAGCCAGACCTTTTGAAGCCCACGAGAAGTACACCTCTTGGACACATTGTAATTCTCTTCTTGCAAGGACAATGTTCCCTCTCTTTGTGACCCAAGTCCATTGTTTATCCATGATGTGATTTCAGAAAATTTTGCCCCAAATTCGCTTTATCATAGTCCTCCTGGCGTAAATTAATAATCTAGAACCATAGGTCCGCAATGCGTGCAAAGGGCTATTGTAACATACCCATCTGCACACATTCATGTCTATAATACTAGGTATTTACACTGCCTCTTTTGTTTTGTTCACAGCCCAGTCAACTGCTGTTTCTGATCCCAGGGATCAAACTGCAGAAAATATATTAGCATCTGTTAAACCTGAGGAGGTCAAGACTATTGTGAAGAAGGTAGCAGATGAGGTGTTAGGAAATTTTAAGGTATGTATGAGTGTAGACTGGAACTGGTTAAGTTCATGTACTTTGAAGTAGCATGGAAGTGATGAACACAAAAAAAATGTACCTAAAATAAAATGCCATAGGCAAGAGTTTTTATCTTCTTCTCACCTGTGCTCTAATCTCTTCCTAAGTTCCTTGTGTTTTTTTTGTTTACTTCAGTTATTTGGGGTACTATTAAGTTATTATCCCTGTGTATTGTTTGTGTACTTTAACAGTTTGTATCTTTGTCTATTAAAGGCTGAAGTTGAGTCAAAACTCAAAGACAGAGAGGCAGCATTGGCTGGAAAAATTGGAAAGCTCCAAATCAGATAGCAAAAAACAATTATTTATTGTTTAATCTCTTTTTTAATCTGTAAATACATCAAGAATGAAAACTGTAAATATTGTTTAAAATAGTTTAGCAATGAAAATTAAACACAGGTTTATGTATTGCTAGATGAACCAACACACTCAATGTGGTATTCAATTGCCATTCATATATTGTGTGTATAAAAATCTTTTTTTTTTCTTTTTCAAGTAATGTACATGATATTGAGAGCAACTGTATATTAATGACACAATTGACAAAAAATGCACTTGTCAAGCACAATGTAGAAAATACATTCTGGCAAATAATAATCATGCAACCTTCTTACAATGTACCCTGTGTCTTGCAAGGATTCAATTTACAAGCTAGCAAATCTTGCGCTCAATAATTACGCATGCATAAAATAATCCAAGGAACTTAAGGGCATATTTATTTGCAACATACGCATATAGCCGTTACATTTGCCTGTTGGAAATTTTTATTGTTTTTTAGCTCAAAAACAAAAAATTCCAATGGGCAAATGTGACAGCTATTTGCGTGGTTGCAAATAAATATGCACTTAGTACATTGTATCTTAATACAGTTTCTAGTTCTTAAAAGAACTTTGCTAACTATTCTCCAAATTACACAAAGTTGATTCTACTTTGATTTCATTTATCTGATGCCTTCCCTTAGACACATTTCCATAGCTTTCACTTTTGACAATCTACAAATTGACTTGCAAAATTTAAGCCCTTTCAGAAGATGTCTGGAGTCTAAACAGAAAAATGTTACCGGTTTTATGGAGCAAGTTAACCAAGAAAGCAAAGCAGAGCAATAAAGTTCTTGCACTGTTCAAATCTTAAATCAATAACAGGCCTTGAGACTGACTTTTTAGGTGACTACACCTGTAGCCCAGTGGCTAGTGACAGCTTTGATTTTACTAGCCAAAACCAATTTTCTACTAGCCAGAATTTTCAAACTTCAATGTAACTAATACTTGGCAGACAGCTGCGGTGTCTCTCATTTCGCTGAACCAAAAACTAAACGAATGATCAACTTTTTTTAGACCTGAAAAAAGTTGATCATTTATTTGGTTTTTGGTCCAGCATGTAGTTCTCTCTCAGACTCGATTTCCCTTAGTGATTTCCTTCTACATGTACCAAGATACCTGAAATTAACTAGCCAAAATGGCTAGTGAAAGCCCCAAACCTAGTAGCCAAATCCAAAGTTTTACTAGTCTGTGGCTAGTTGGCTACCGTTAGTGTCGAGCCCTATCAATAAAATTATTATCCTTTCCTAGGCAGCTTGTACAAGGGTAGTAATTTCCCCTTTCAAGCCTAGTTGAAAAATTGCACACGATTATTTCTATACTCGGCAACAACAATGCGACCATCATCAAGGACAGCCACACCACTAGGTAGGTCAAATTGTCCCAATTTCAGTCCATGAGATCCAAATTTGGCAATAAATGCTCCATCTTCAGAGAAAACCTGCACTCTGTGGTTGTAGTCATCGCAGATTAAGAGGTTTCCTGCCTTGTCTAGGGCTAGCCCAGTTGGCTTTTGAAATTCCCCATCGCCAAATCCCTGTTTACCAAATTTAAAGAGAAGACTTCCATTGTTGTTGAACACCTTAATGCAATGGCTTGTGAAATCAGAAACATAAATTCTGTTTTTATGATAAAGGCAGCCAAATGGTAAGCCAAGTCCGCTATCAAATGTTAAAAGAAGGTCTCCATCCAAAGAAAACAGTTGGACAGACCTGTCACCAGAATTGCAGACAATAATGTTACCCTGGGGATCAAGTGATATTCCACGTGGCTCCTTTAATTGATGATCTGGCTTGTTTTCCTCAACAACTTCTTTGAGAAATTCACCTTTTGCATTGAACAATAGTATTCTATTGTTACATCTGTCCGCTACATAAATCCTTCCTGAGTCATCACTACAGATTCCATTTGGAGCATGAAGCAAACTTTTGCCAAAGGATCTTATAAACTCTCCATTCTCATCGAACACCTTCACTTCATTATTGTTCATGTCAGTGACATAAATCTCATTTGAGGCATTTACAGCAACTCCCCATGGATTATAAAATTTAGGGTTTGAGAAGCAAGTTCCTCCAGATTGATACTTTCGTTTCTTCACTTCTATTAGAAATGGCGGCTTGATCTGTTTCCTATTTACACTGACCTGAGCTTTCATTGTCCCTGGTACTGTGGGTATAAATGACACTACGTATCTGCCATCCTTCTTATCTTGAATGTTTACTGGCACATCAGTTGAAATGTCAAAAAATTCTACTGAAATATGGTCAAACTGGCAATAGCACTGTTCACCACTTGAATTCCTGGTCACGAGTTCAAACTGTGACTCTAACCCAGCTGTAGAATTTTTCATTCCTGTTACTGTGCATTTACTTGCTACAGTGGTGTCCAATGAAAGGCTACCCAAAGTTTTACTGTCGAGGCTATTGATACTTTTAAGGAAAGACTGATTTGGCACAAAGTCAAAATAAATATTTTCTCCTCTGTCACTTTGTTGTGGCAGTTTATCATTCAGTTCTTGAAAGAGTTCATTCATGTGTGTCTGTGTCCGCACAAGTTCTGCTGCAGTGCTTCTGTCAATCAAATGCTCTAGCTGTGAAATGCTTTCTTTGTGCTTTACTAACTGCGCCTGCACTTTCACCTTGCTTTGCATCAATTGCTCATGTGCCGCCTTCCCCTGATCTTCAACTTGTGCAGTGAGTTTTTGCTCAAACCCTTGAAGCTTGAGTATAATAATTTGGGTTGTTGATCTTATTTTCTCCGTTGTGGCTCGAGTGCTATTTTCTATGGTGTTCAACTTTTCTTCTAGGTCTTGAAAGGCACAAGAGTAAGTTTCCGCTGTTTTTTTGGCAGATTCTAGTTCAATCATGATGTTACTTTTTGCAGCTCTCGCCGTTATCTCCAAATGTTCGACAATATGGCCGACATGGTCGACAATAACACAGGTTTGACAGACAGGGACATTACACACTTTACAGAAAAACTTCAACACTTCTTTATCGTGGAGTTCCTTTGAACAAAACGCCGGTCGTTTAAGAACATCTTCGAAGTCCTTGTCTTTGAAATCTTTCAGCGCGAGAACACGATGCTCCTTGTTTGCACGAATGATATCATGGCCACTCAAGCAAACTTTGCACCAAAACTCGCCACAGTGAAAACAGTATGAAGTTTCGTCACTTTTTCTCTCGCAGTTTCCGCATGTTACTTTTGAAGAATTGCACGTTTTGATGGCTAAAATATCCAGAAGGTTTTTAAGATAGAAACAATCCGGTAAAGACTCCATTGTACCACAATCGGGCACTACGACTTCTGCTTGGCATAGAGGACATCTTATCCTGCCGTTGCGAGTACTTGTTCGTGCCACGTTGTTCAAACAGTGCAGGCAAAATATGTGAAGACAAGGTAGCTGTTTAGGGTCAGTGTATAACTGCATACATACAGCACAAGTGACTTCTTCCTTTAAGTTGTGCATTAGCGTTGGAACGTCCATTATTAAGACTTATTAAGACAGAAATATTACCTGAGTTTATTCGATTTTAGATAGTGAGTCAGGTGATCTGCTTCTGATTCTGGACTGTTCACGAGGTGCGGTAGGCCTGGGACTGAAGGAACAATATTTGGCAAACGGAAAACGAAGGGTACTCGCACAGTCAAACATGGGCGCTCAATAGGACTTTGTACATGCTGTTCTTGAATTTTTTATGGTGCTGCAATTACTCGTCACGCAATTTATGAAGGAGCAGAAGTCAGCACTTAGTCCTCGTGCCGCTGGATTATCTCTGTGCCCACATTTAGGTGATGAATATTGCGTCTTACAGACCTTACTAGCTATGGTTTATATCAACAAATATCAAGGTCTTCTCGAATCGACAAGGACGTGACAACGGGAATACTTACAAATGCATATTTTCCCCCCGAATAACCTGCCTTCGGATTCAAAAAATACGTGGCAATTTGAAGTTCGCTTAAACTTAAATTCTTCGTGTTAGTTTACAGTGTGGACAACATTCTACCGGTATCAGCTGTTTGTTGTTTATATTCGTCTTAATTTATACAATATTGTAAACAATGGAGTTGGCAGAAATCAGTAGCGCTCACTTTTCTCAGTGGGTACAGACGTCTTCCGAGAGAAAACTCTACAGGGAGAACTCTAGAACTTCAAAAGGATCCAGAAGAGGGTCTAGAAAAACCTCTCGACAAGATTCAAGAACGTCTTTCACCAAACTTTATTCGCCCAAAGCAAAGTATTCCGAGGAAGAATTCAAGGAAGCCCTTCAAAAATGGATAGAGCATCCAGAACATGAGGAGACAATGACATTAAAAAGACTAGTTAGACAAGGTGTTCAGCCAAATCTCAGATCTGATTTGTGGAAGGATTCAAGTGGTGGAGCAGACATCATTTTCAATTCTCCACAATACTATGAAGAAATGATTGATGATATGGGTAAGCCAACAAGACGTAATGCACCTATGATATCAAGGATCTGGGCCCATGTATCTTGCTGGCTAGTCCTGGAGTTCACCTATTCCCAGTGAAAAGACTCTCTGATCCTGGAGCAGTTTGTCCAAATGCTCAGGGCTAATGCCAAAAATACCCGTATGATAGAGCAGTTTTCAATTGAGTGTCTTAAAACCAAAACCAAAGTAATCACTCTGGTCAATCACAAAAGACACACAATTCAGTGAACCAATCAAAACCCTCAGCAAACACATGTAACCAATGCAAAGTGCTGGAAAATGTGTGTGAGCAAGTCACAATTGGTTTGGTTTTCTGATTGGTCAAGAAAGTGGCACTAAGCATAGTTCATATGTAAAACCGTAGCAAAATGAGAAATGTAAATATTTATGTTCGACACTCATTACCATTGAAAACCGCTCTAAACATGAAACCCCTGATAAAAGATAATCACTTCTTTCAACTCCCATCCACCTCCCCTAAGCTCTTCAATATACTTGCATCCAAAACAGTATTACTTTGAACAGACTCATTACCTCAAAAACACCAACTGTCAATTTCAAAACCCTACTGAAATTCCTTTACACCAGACCATTATATATTATAAGTGGCAGTGACCAACGCCCTCTTTTCTCCAATCCCCTAACCACTGCATCAGGGAATTCAAAACAAAACCTTTTTACATTTTGATTTTTCACCAATAAATCAATGTAAATATTTATTTCTTTTATTAACTATTTTTCTACAGGTATTCAAGTCCCTTCCAATATACCTTCCACCATTTTCAGTGGCACAAGAGATGTTCCAGCTTATCTTTTATCACCTGATGGAGAGAGAACATGTTCAAAAATACTTTATATCCTTTCCCACATGCATCCAGATATCCAATTTGCTCCCTTAGTTCCACCATTGGCATCAATATTTCTTCATTTCATGGAGGAAAATCTTTGTTATGCTTGTATCTCTGCCTTGGTTAATTCGCGGAGATCAATGTTGGACCAAAGCCAGAGAGCATTTGCTGTGATGGCAAAAACATTCCAAGATTCCTTGAAGTCATACTTTGTAAGTCAAAACTCAAATATGCACAAGTACACACCTCACTATTTCAATCGTGTGTTCAAGTATTTTGTTACTGGTATTTGTGATGTTGTGAAAGTTATATACAGTCATGTCTGTGTTGTGTGTTCCATTTTGTCCAATCACAGATGCCGTCTTATAAACAGATCAAGGAATTCATTCAGACAGCCAAACAAGAACAGATACCTAAGAATACTATTCTTGTTCCTGATTGGCTAATTTGGATGTTTCATTACATTGACTTTTGGACTCTGGTATGTTTTGTTGCCTGAGATAAAAATGCTTGCAAATTGTGATTTGTTTTGTAAGGTTGCTTGCAATAATAATTAATAATAATAATAATAATAATAATAATAATAATAATAATAATAATAATAACTTTATTTAAGTGTCAATGTATTTAGCACTGCTGGTATTGCAAACAGTGATCATCAACATATAAGTAGAATTATACTAGTGCTTTAATGGCAATAGTACAATAATGCTAATATGTATGATCTATCGTACACTATCAGTCATTAGCCTATCAGCCATGTGTAGTACATATAGTACAAAAAAGTGACATAATTTTTCTTGTTTTGAATCTCTGAAGTTTCAGAGGATGTTTAGAAATCTACTGGATAATACAGTTCTGGAGAAAACAAAAGAAGGGCAGTCACTGCTACATGACTTTAAGGTGGCCGAACACAGTTTTTGCGCGCGCTCTGCAGTCTTCATTGCTGATGCGAGGTAGCGCGCACACAATGATTACGAAGATGAAACATGGCGCCGATAAAGCGATGATTTATTTGTTCTATGCCGTTCCTGCATGTGATATTATTATTCTTAAAATGACGCAATGTGTTATATGTTTTAGTCTTTTGTTTGTATGGAATGTCAGAAAAAGTTAAGAAACAAAGAATCCAGTGATTTTGCCGGTTTTTGTCGTTATCGTAAGAACCCACTTAAATGCAGCGCATGCGTAGTAGGTCAAAAAAATGTGATTGAATCAGTTTAGCAGCTTTCTTGGAAGTGCGCATATTTCTCGAGAACCACTCATTAGAATTTCATAAAATTTGGCAGGGAAATACTAAAGGAAACAAGAAAGTGAATTATTTAAAAAAAATTTAAATTTAACAGAGAAAATTGTAAATAATTCAGTGAACCTTAAACAGAGGATAGCTGAAAATCTCTCTGTTAAAATATTATTAGAATAGTGTTAACATGCGAGCAATGTTACAAGTTTGTTACATGCAAGGGATGGAGAAAATCTAATGACTAAATTTTCTGCAAATATATAAAACCCAATTTTTATGGCGTGTTTATATTCAGTCATGTTACCATGGCAACGCAACACACGTCAACTAAAATATCAAAATACAGAAGTCTATCTTTTTATCTTATGTTATGCTAATTTTGGAGACCCAGGAATCAATGGTTTTGGAAAAATTGAAAATGAAACACAGGTATCGAAAACTGTGTTCCGCCACCTTAAATTAAAGCTCTAAAATGTTGAATGAACTGATTTCACTTTGTATAGTGTAAAGTTTTTATACTACTTGAAATGGACTAGATAAATAATTGGAAATCATTTTTTGAAAGAAATTTAGTTAGAAACTTACTTTGGCCCCATCTACCACACCTCAAAGAATTTGGGAGAAAATAATCTAATCATCGATTAGTTGGATTTATCATCTGACAAACTCTTGTTGTTCATAGGTCTACATCATTGATAGTTTTCTTGTCCAAGGACCCAAAGTTCTTGTACGCGTAGGTTTGATTGTCTTCAGTCAGTTTGCAAAGTTCATTGAAAAAGAAGGTACTGATATTGAACAAAATGCATTTGTTACTTGACATTATATTGAATTTATTAATTAAACTTGATTTTACAAATTTTTGTTTTTATTTTCAGCAATAGTTGCAGAAAATGGTAACTTAGAAGATCTTTTTAAGCAGTTTGCTGCTTTGATGCCTTTGAGGGGATACAAACTTCTTCAGGTAAACGTGTTACATTGAAACATTTTCTCAATTCTACTTACAAGTAGTCTTGATGTCACTTTCTAAATTCTCTTACACTGTATTTGGTGGCTTACATTTTATAATTTCTTAGGTCAAATTACAAGTACAATACTGTTTTATGCATCTTTACTCAGACTGCTTTTAGGATTCGAGGTCTCTCAAGGAAGCAGCTGGAAAAACTGAAAAGTAGAAATGTTGCTTTACTGGAAAATGGCTTATTGGATGTACCACAGCAAACATGGGAACCACTTCAGCCTCTTACAGTGTTTGCAGTCAAAGGATCCAACATACTTTCTTTACAAGAGGTAAATTGGTATTTGATTTTTTGCTGTTTTATGGAAAGTTTGTTTGTTTATTCTCAAGTCACATGTCTAATTGATGTTAATATTAAACAAGAAACACAGTTGCTGTCTACTCAAGCAACTGAATTTATCTCCTTGAATGGGGAAGCTCTGACAATCTGACACTACCCAGCTCGGTATAGACAACACTCACAGTGACATTATTATGCAGACTACTCTCCTGTAATAGTCACCCTTGTTGGATTAGTTGTTCATTACATCAGACTTCCGGTTTTCTAGTTATGAGACCCCGTTGCATCTTGGGTCCATGTGCTTTTGTAATCGGCCATCTTGTCTTGTCTTGCATGCGGAATAAATCCTTGCTTTGAAGCCTAAATATTACAACCCTTGGCATCAGTGTCCATTTGGGAGAGGTGCCAGCATTAATGAAGGGTTATAAAATAAATGTCGTGTGTGTGACGAGAGGTGCCGGCATTGATGAAGAAAATAATGTCGTGAGTGTGTGACCAGGACTAAGAGTGAGTAACGGACAAGAACAAGCTGACTACCTGAAAGCAGTGTCCTTTGCAGAGATTTGAATTTATTAATTTATATTAAATTGTTACTGTTATCTCTGTATTTTTTATGTTCTATGTTCTTTTGTTTTTATTTCAGTGGGAATTGTTGTCTTCATGGTTACCTGACAGGCTGCGTATCAAGAAGCCTGTATGCTTGTTTACTACAGATAATGATGGATACAGGTAAACTTAACAATAAAACACAGCAACATTATAATATTTTAACTTTTTTAAAGTAAAAAATATGTAAGCCCTAGCTTTCTTACAATGCAGTCACAGGTCATCATTTCCAAAATGACTAATTCACTCCATCTTAAGGGTGCTCTCCATCTCTGTCTTGTTTCAGTATTCGCACTCTCTACAACAAATGTGAGAGTGATGATGAGACAATCCTGATAGTCAAGTCGTCTGCTGGTGAGGTGAGAAAAACTTTGTAGACAAAAGAAAACTGCTTAGTCCTGAGAAGGACACACCTTTAAAAAGGTGTATTTCCTGGGTTTTTTTTTAACCAAACAAACTTACCCTCAATCCCAATTAGGCAATGATATTATGAACTACTTTGTGCATTTTACTGGTTTTGCAACATTTAGCAATAACAATTGGCTAGTACCAATGACATACAATGGCTGCACAGAGCTTTGTAACTAAAGCCCTTTGCACGCATTGCTGGCCAAAATTACTATGATTATCAGTTGAGTAAGGCATGGAGGAAGTTTGGGGACAAAGTTTTGACGTTAAAACTACGTTGTTACCATTGGCAACTGGCTCGGTTTCCAATAGTAACTTGTCAAACTTGGCCGTTCCATGATTTGGCGGGCTTTTATGGCATGTGAGGCATACGTTACCAATGGATACTAAGCCGGTTACTCATGGCAACGACGTAGTTTTAACATCCAAACCTTGTCACCAAACTTCTCCCGTGCCTTACTCAACTGAAAATCATAGTAACAACCTTACCAAAAATGTTCAGTGCTACTGTATCACAGGTTTTCAGGCAGCTTTTTCACAAATGTGGACAGAAAACCTATATAGACCTGCACGACAGTTAGCCTGAAATAGCACTCCAATTAGCCTCTGCAAAAATTATCCAGTAGCCTGTCAGTGTATGAATACCTCCAAATAACAATAATGGTAACACAATATATACTTTAAAAAGGCCTCCAGGTCTACAGTCTGAAGTTTTAAGGCCATGTTTCCATTTTTTCATAATTTATCCTCGAGCCTGGTTGGCATTAAAAAATTATCCCAAAGTTCACATTCCTTTTGTTTTACTTGGTGAATTAATATACACAATGAAAATATTGCATTTATGTTGCAACAGATCTTTGGTGGTTTTGTAACTACCAACTGGAGTGAAAGAAACACTGGCCACAAGACTCTTGCATACTTTGGTACTGGGGAGAGTTTTGTATTTAGGCTCAGTCCCAGGCCTGTCAAATATGCATGGACAGGGTTACAGAAGGTGGGTCTGGACACTAAGGATTTGTTTATGGCTGGAGATGACAAAAGTCTTATGATGGGAGGAGGGTAAGTGAAAAATAAAATATACTGAAAAGATCAATCACATTTTATCATAGTAGTGTATTAGTAAGAGTGTGCATTCAATGGCCTTTGAGATTTTTAGTGACACTGTCTCTCATACTGGACAAAAGCTGATTTAATTTTTTATGAGATTCAGGAAACTTGTTTCTGTTTTGCGAGTAAAAAGTCAGGCAACTCTCCTATTTGATTTTAGGGCCGTCAGATCTCAGTCTATGCAACACAAGCAGTTACATTGTTACCACTAAGGGAAACCTTACAGTACAATTTGATCTTCTTCTTTTTCAGTGGTGATAATGCTATTTGGTTGGATAATGAACTCTGTCGAGGACACAGTGGTGCAAGTGAGACATTTGGCAATGAGCAACTCACTGAGTCTCCAGATTTTCTCTGCAGCAAAGTTGAAGTGTTAGGTTTTGTTATGGAAAGCTGATCTCAGAAGTTGGCAGGTTCTTAGCTTGAATCCCTAGCTGCATAATTATTTACCCTGGTAGTAACTTTTTTAGAGTACCGCTACTTGTTTGAGTGTTACAGTATTTTTTTAAGTTAATGATATGAATTAGAAACTCTTTGAGTGTTTCAAAAAAAAAATTGCTATGAGACATGGCACCTGTTTCCCTGGGGGGAATATAAAATCTCCAAGCTATTTGCAGTGCAATTCTAAAAATAAGTTCGTATACAGTAAATTGAATTTTTTACCTGTTCATTAATGAACAAAATTTTATGGACATTTTAGTTTGTATGAGTAGTATAGCCGGGACTAAACAAATACCACTTTGGGTGCACCTAAATTTTTCACCTCTTTACGGGACTAGTAGTCAGGGACCAAAGCCAAACCACGCTCGCAAAACTCGCGTGTTTCGTCTTTGCTCCCTGACTATCGTCCCGTAAAGGTGAAAAATTCAGGCTTACCAAAGATAGTATTTGTTTAGTCCCGGCTATACTACTTAGCAAGACAACATAAACAGAGGGCGGCGGGACAAGCATTTAGAGGAATGCAGCAGTCATGTAAACAATGGGACGAGGAAGAAAAGGAATTATTTCCCAAAGTCAAAAACAAATCAGAAAACCCAAAATCAAACTGACAACCAAGGATGTATTCACAGATCCACCAATACACATTTCAGACGAGCTGCTCACAGCAATGAAAAAAATGAGCCCGCAAGATTTAAAGAACACACTTATACAACAAGAAGAAGTTGAATTAACAGAAATGGAAGAGTACGATTTGACGGGAACAGGAGAGCCGGTTTACGAAACACCAATTATGACGCCGCAGCTGTACCGCAGAATTATGGCGAATGAGTTTAGCCAGGACCAGGTGGAGTACATAATAAAGAAAGCTCTGAAGAATTAGGGGGCAAATTCAGGATGATGATTACTATCAAGATATTCAGAAGCATCAAGAATAGCTTCCACAGCTTGAGCCGTAATAAGTTTGACATCATTTACCCAAGAGGGGGAAGAAAGGTCTTTGATAGCGCACACGAGCATGTGGATCGACACAAGCATTTTGCACAAGTATATTTATGCTGTGTATTTTTTTTGCCACCATTTGGACAAAAGCAGCGGGCTGTAAATGGCATCCACACACACGCAAAAGCTTTTAAAAGAGATAATGGCGGAAGTAGTGAAACAGCACGAAGAAGAAATAAAAAAATATCAAGAAGACCCCTATGTGTACCTCAATGGAATGAAAATCAAGAAAACCCTAAAACAATGTATCCCATACACGGAGGAAGAATGGGCAGAATACCAGCGGGACAAAGCCAGTAAAGACCGTAAACAGCTGATAAACTTCATAGATAAAGTTTTTTTCGAAGACGGCGCGCTGCAATTAGAGAAACGCGGCATAAGGAAATAAACATGGATACATTAGAACTGATACAAGCACTTCCACAAGAACTTCGAGAAAAAATCCGCAAGGAGTATATTGTAATAAGACTTTGGCAACGTAAAATGCTTGGCTGGGACGATGTCAGAAAAGAAATCAATAAAGGGTATACTTCAATGAAGCTCAGACAGCGAAAAACTCTTGGCTGGGATAAAGTTCATGCTGCAATTTATGAAGCACCATTTTGCGATCGCAATAAACAAATTGTAAGGGTCTTGTTTTGTTATAAATGTGACAGAAGCAGATGTTCGCGAAATGGTCTCTGTAATCTGTGTATTAGGAATGGATTCAGACACTATCTCGGTTATCCTATTTATGATGAAAATGATTATGATGAGTGCTTCAAGAGATCTTTCTCCTCGAAATGGAGAGGAGTCTTTGCGTGATATTTCTGAGAAGAAGAACGGAAATCAATATTTAAGTGAAGTTTGTTGAACAAATAACACAAGGGTGACTGTTTATTTTTTCTGCTTTTTGATTACCTATAATAAGAATCATCTATTAAAACTAAACTTACAACTGCATATTCTGCAATTTGTGGGGGTACGCTAAAAGGATTATCACCAAGTTCAACGAAATACACCCCCAAATAATCTCCCTCGTTTAATTTAATTCTTCGATCGCCACTTAAACGGGGTGCCACATATTGGTAATTGAAACCATCGATATTCCTTGTACTTTTAAATACCACATGAGATATTGGATCGATTGGAATCTTCACACCTATTCTTTCAAAAGCCCTATCATGTTTATTATTAGAAATTGCTAAACCATCAAGGAAGCAAGGAAATGGTACTAATACACGCCAGTCATTTCCGAATTTAACATATTTTCTATCACTTGGAGGATTCAATTGTGCCTTTACGTCCCAAGCTCCAGGTATTATTATTTTAGGGCGGAAATCTTTAAACGCATAACCGTTTAGATCTAAATCTTTTTGTAACCTGATTGTATCGTTGTCTATTGTGTAGCCTCGATCATAATTTTTTATTTGAAAAAAGTTCATATCTAAATTTGTTTGTAGAGTAAAATCACCGGAGGAAGCGAGAAAGAAAACATCATCGTAAATAATTCCTTCTATATCTGATTGATACCCCTTTACACCGTAAATGATTAAAGCGGCCTTTTCACTAGATGCTGAACCATCATAACCCGGATTTAAAATGTCAAAATAGATAGTGTCGTCATTCTTATCTTTTAATTTGTAAGTATTAAAAATGATCCTCATATACGGTGGGTTATGGGTGGCAAAGCGTTTGGTGTGGTAGGTAATAGTACTGGAGGCCAACTTGTTTAAAGGGTTAAGAAACCAGTTTTGGTCGTTTTTGTTTTTAGGGTAAAAGAACTCAACACATATAGTGTACTCTCCTTCTTTTAGAGGTGTTTTAGTCAACGCCAAACGCGAGTTGAAAGAATTGTTACTTGTTTTTATAATGTTAAAAGTGTAAGCCTTTTTATTGACACTGTGAAGGTTGGATGTAAAGTCTTCAACGGTAACAGAAGAAATATTGTTTACAGCTGAAACACCAACCCTTTGGGTTAAAAAACCTAAGTCATTCTTTTTATGGGCATGCCCAGTTGTAATTGCAGAGGAGCCCACATATTTTTTCATTGAAGTAAGATTGACAGCATCTTGATCGCCGACAGGATTTGCGAGCTGTTTGATTGCATGGTCGTTCATGACAATGTCACCAGTAACGCTAGCTGATGACATATCCCCACTATCACCCTTATCACCTTTTGCACCTTTCGGTCCAATAGCGCCTCTCGAGCCCGCAGGTCCACTTGCTCCAGTTGGTCCCGCAGGTCCTGTAGCTCCAGCAGGTCCGGCAGGTCCGGTTCGCCCTTGTGGACCTCTTTCACCTTTTATTCCTTTTTCTCCAGCATCGCCTTTATCTCCTTTAGGACCTTGTGGACCAGTATTGCCCTTATCACCTTTTTCACCTTTAGGGCCACGCGCTCCAGTTGCGCCAGTTGGACCAGCAGGGCCGGGAGGGCCGGTTTCCCCTCGGTTTGAAGTAGACTCTTCATGTGTTTGAGTTGCACCCGTCGCACCGTTAATAAACCCCATCTCTATATATTTTCGTCAAAATTTTTAAGTGTGGTTTTTTTTGGTTTGTCGTGGTATAAAAAAGAATATTTAGCATCGGTAGCCCTTTCAAGCAGCTCTCTATCAATTCCCAATTCATCAGCAATACGGTTATTTTCTCTGGGAAGAAAGTCGAAAATGCAAAAGTGGCTACAATTATCTCGGATGTTTTTGGGGACCTTAAAATAGCTTTGAGAAAGATAAATGACGCTGCAATTGCGGTGGCGACCATTGATAAAATAATCGATAATGTCGTTTTGGTTGCTTTCACAAACCATGTCATCGAAAATTACAATCTTTTGATTGTCAGTGGACAGCGTTTCCAAAGGAATAACATCGTTGGCGGCTTCAATAACATTATAGTCAGCCACAGGATTGACTCTTGTGTCGAAATCATCAAGCATATATTGGTACTTGTCTTGATGCAGGTTCTTAGCGCAAAGGTAAATTTTGTCGTAGACCAACAGCCTGTAAAGCATATGCATGAGAATATTTGTCTTACCAGAGTTGCTTGGCCCGCAAATAAGCATCCGAAAGGTATCTGCTGGCATACAAGGGTGGCCTTGCTTGTAATTACTTTTTGTAGTCAAACTGGGGTCGTAATTGGGAATTTTCATTTTTTTCTGTTATATATACGGCAAAAATATGTCCATGAAGAAGTGGCAAAAACTTGTCAGCGAAAAGGCTGAAGTTGAGCAGCAGAACGACAAAATCCTCGCGGTGATAAAAAATACCAAAATCAATAAAGGGTTTGGCCAGCTATCAGGTGAGGATTTGTTCAAACCTATCACATCGCGGCTTGACAAACTCCAAATAGGGGATAGCAACTCAGTTGCTGAGCCAAAAGAAGAGGTCCCAGACTATGGTATGGATGAGTTTGATTTAAACAACCCCTTCGACGGAGATTTTAATCCGGATGCGGAAACACCTCTACCTACACCAACACCATCACCTACACCATCACCAACATCATCACCACCACTATCACCTACATCAACACCGTTGCCACCTTTAGCTGAAGAGGAAGAAACAGAATTAATGGAAGAAATGGAAGAAGAGCAACCAAGTAAAAGTGAGAGTAAATGGGGGTCACCACAAGAACTTGTTATCGAGCGATCAGAGTCAACTGACCTGCAGACACTAAACAGCTTGTTAACAAAATATAAAAACAATCCGAACTATAGGGTAAAAAGCAAAAAATCACCATTTCACGGCGACACATTGGCAGTGTTAAAAAAAAAGAGAGATGCAATTCTTGAAAGGAGAAAAAGAGGGGTTAAAATCCCCATACAGCAGCTGATGCCCGATGTTGATGATGATGAACCCGACAGAGAAATGGAAGGAAGCGGAAGTGTTGATCCAAACGCTTTGGTTGACAGGCTACACTTAAGCTTGGCGTCTATACAGGCGGGCAACACTTCACTGAAGCTGAAAAAACAGGTCCAGCAGATGTTAGGGTTGCTGGTAAAGCTAAAGGAAATAACACAAAAAGAAGCCCACAAAATTTTGGGCACAATTATATAAGCAACATGACAACACATAAATTTGAGTGATATTATATAAGCATGTCAACCCATTTTCATTTCAACCTGTTGCTCGACTCGCAGCTGGCTAAACAAAACAACGCCAACAGCAAGTCACATGACTTTACAATTAAGTTTGACCCGCCAATTGCTTTAGAACCCTCCAAATCATACAAGGCGGCGTTAAATGAGCTGGTATCTATGACATATTCGTGGTACAACATCGCGAAACAGTACAACAACAACAAGTTCAAATGGCGGAATAAAACAGAGAACTGGAAAACCGTGACAATTCCGGATGGAATGTATGATTACGACGGTCTCAACACCACCATTCAGGCACTAATCGGAAGAGTGGATCCCAAGGATGAAAAATCCAAGTTTATTTTTCAGCTGTATTTTCACACCACAACATATCGGGCGGTCATTCTGTTGCAGGACGGCTACGAGCTTGATCTAACCGAAGGTGAATTCGCTCCGTTGCTGGGTTTTAACAAGAAAACAATAGATGGAGCGAACAATAGGAGCGACCGCGTGCCAAATATAACAAGAGGTGTCGACTGGATCTACATCCATTGTGACCTCATTACAAGGGCTGTGGACAACATCGGGGGCGACGTTATGTTCTCTTTTTCAACCGCTGAACTCGCCGTCAGCTACCCCTTTTCAAAAGAGCCTCGCCGCCTCCTGTGGCACCCGGTGAACAAAAATAGAATCAATGCGATAAATATCAAAATCACGGACGGGCGCAACAACATTATAGATCTGAATGACCAAGACGTGGCTTTAAGCATCATCATTGAAGAAGAAACACCCAAGCCCATCTGAATGACCAAGACGTGGCTTTAAGCATCATCATCGAAGAAGATACACATAGCTCATCATTGAAAATAATTTACACATAAGTATAATAATGAATCATCCGAGTGAGTGGGCGAGATATTACGACGCGCCAAACGGAACATATAGATACAGACACAAAGGTACGGGGGTTGTAAGAGACACCCTGATGAATATAGGAAAGCGGTTCAAAAAGCAAGTCACCCGTAAGACGTTGGAGAAGGCTGTAAATGAAGCCTCGAAGCAAATGCTGAAAAAAGCCGCAGAAAAAGCAGAAGAAAAAGCGGCTGACAAGATACAAGCGGTTTTGCGAAATAGCAACTCAGTTGCTGTTCCACGCCCCCAGGGTAAAAAGACTCCAAGTGTAAAACCCAAGAGTAAAAAGACTCCAACTGTAAAACCAAAGAGTAAAAAGACCCCAAGTGTAAAACCAAAGGGTAAACAGACCCCATCACAGAAACTTAGTACCGAGTCGCGGCAAAAACTGAAGAAGATGCTAAACCCTGGGGTAGCAACTCAGTTAAGCGGGGATTCACGGAAAAAGTTGCAACAGATTTTAAACGCGGGTCGGGCTGCAAGGATGAAAGTAAACCAATTGATAGCAGAAAATTAAAATAATTTTTTAAAAAGATATATAAGGATTAGATTCACTCTGAGCAGAAATTAAAAAAGATATATAAGGATTAGATTCACACTGCAAAGGTAGGATGTTCAGAAGCCACAGGCATTTGGAAAAAACAGAGTATGTTCGTATCATGTTAGACAAACCGATCACTATCCCGGGAAACGATCAGCACCAGGTAAAGACAAACTATAAATTCACACTCACCGACCGAGACAACTGGTATGACTGGTATAACGCCTACTTCCGGGCTGATTTCACTTTCGAGGCAACCGCGGATGGTGCGCAAGTTGCAGCAGATGCTAGGTCAGCACCCATTAACGGCTCATTTTCACTGATAAACAAACTTGTGGTAAAATCATCGGGCAAAAACATGTACAACGTAGACAACATTCACAAGCTCATATTTATCAAAAACTTGTTGGATTTTTCTGATGACTTTGCGAGGAGCGCAGCGAAAAACCAGTTTTGGTATTTGGATACAACGGATAGCAATGTAACGGCCGTCGCTGCCACTAACAAAGGAATCAGAGAAAGGGGTTTGCTTGCCCATGCCGGTCTCACGGTTGAAACCCTCATACCACTTAACAGGTACTCATTTTTCGAAGAGTTGGGTGACAAGCTTCTCCCCCCAATGCAGATGGAGTTCGAAATTGAGCTACAATCGGATGCAGAGCTGATTTGGCAAAACGATGGCACCAATCGCAGGGTAGTGGTGAGAAACTTCGAGCTGTGGGTTCCATTGCTGCGTTTCACCAGCGAAGGACAGAAGCTCGCAAACGAAAACTTTTTGAAACCTCAGAAATGGACGTACCTGAATGAAATGATCCAACCCAGCAGTAGCCGGCGTGACGCTTTTGGTTCGTGGCAGATAAATCCTGGTATAAAGGATGCCAAACATGTTTTCATTTTCATTCAACAGTCGAGGAAGGAGAAGGCCTTGACCCAAAACCCCTACTTCTTTGACACCTTTGACATTGATGGAGACAATTCAGCCAAGCTAGCGACCTGCCGGCTACAATACGGCTCTTCACAGTACTATCCGGAGCTGGACTACGACGAAAACTTCAAACTGCGCATTCTTAATGACTTAATGAACTACCGGTACCGCAAAAACGACTACAACACCGGTGTCCAGCTTCAGCCCAACAACTTCAAGGATTTATACCCAGTACTTTATTTCGACCTACGTGAAAACAAGGATAACATGACCAACGACCCGAAGCAGATGGTTTTTCACTACAGGCTCAACGAGGCGGCCAACGCGCAAGACTACACCATTTATGCAGGAATTTTGTACGAGTCCGAATTTGCTCTCAGGCAGGTGGGTAATGAGTTGGTTATGGGTTAATGACCCAGAATTTATTTAGCATAACAAAAGTTAATGTGTTGCAACTTTGTAGCAAATGAAAGTAAAATAATTTTGTATGAAATATAAGAGATGACGACTTACTATCCGCACAAGATTTCACTTTCAGATGGGCAAAAGGTAAACCTCGCGCGAGCCTTTGGGCGAGGAGAAGCAGTTACACTCAGATTTAAAAACGAAGCTATAACCGGTGGTAGCGACACTTTGCACTTGACCACCCGGCAGATCAAAAAAATAGAGCGCGCTATCAAAAACAAAACGGGCGTGGACATAGACATGAGCAAGACACAAATCAGACGTGTGCGCAACGCTATCAAAGTGGATAACGCTATCAAAAAGAAAACAGGATCAGGTATGCGGGTAAAACCTCCAACAGGTGGAAAGGGTATGCGCATCAACCCTCCACCATTTATGCGCCCGCCACCATTTATTGGTTCTTGGGGTGATCAAAAAAAAGCCCGCCTTCGTTGATGTCCCCTTAACTGATTATGACTTGCAGCGATGGTGCCGATACTTGAAAATCCCCATCAAAGGAATATTTGCGAGAGACGAGTGGGGTAAACCCCACACCCCAAAGCGGGTGAAAAACCACTCCCCTTGTATAATCAACATGGATGATCTTGGAGGGCCAGGCACCCATTGGGTATGCTGCTGGGATGGAACTGAATATTTCGACTCTTTTGGTTTACCTCCACCCGCAGAATGGGAAATAGAGTTGATTCTTGAAGGTAAACAGACCTTTCTACGGAATGACAACCAGCTTCAGGAGGAATTCAGTGTGCGCTGCGGCTACTACTGTTTGCTTTTCCTGAATGAGCGTAACAAAGGGCGGACATTTCGAGATATTTTGAGCATGTTTTCTGAAAATACACGCACCAACGAGGCTGTGGTGAAGGATTATTTTACACATAAAGTATAGAGATGAAGGTTTACTGTGTGAAAGAAAAGCGCTTTACGCCTAATGTGACGGCAAGTGAAAAAATCACTACCACAAAAAACAATAGAAGAATGTTAAAAGTAAAATGCGCAAGCTGCGGCATTACCAAGACAAGGTTCATACCAGTGAACGGAGACAAAAAAGGCGGCGCGTTGTCGTCGAGAAGGGGACCTTCGACTGTTGATAAAATTGCGTATGTTGCCTCGAACTTTGTGACCCCTGCCCCCAGTTTCGCTGCAGCGGCCAAAATACTCGGAAGCCAAGCTTTGAAAGGGGTTACAGACAACGTAAAGTATTTTAGGAAGAACCGTTAGTTAAGGTGAATTTAGCTTATTTATATAGGATGGATGTTTACTGTGTGAAAGAAAAGCGCTTCACACCCAATGTGGTGGGAAGTGAAAAAATTACAACCGCAAAAAACGGCAGAAGACTGCTTAAAGTAAAATGCGCCAGCTGCGGCATTACCAAGACAAGGTTTATAAGTGACAGTTGGATTAAACCTGAAAATGTTCAAGAAGGAGGTAATATTTTGGAACCAATATTTAAGTGGACCAGAAGGGGTTTGCCCAAAAAGAAGAGAGAAGAACTTGCTCGCGCTGAAAAAAGAATGTTTGGAGGTGGCGTTTTTGATACAGTTGGAAATACAGCAGCTGAAGCTTTCTTTGAGTACGGAGTTCCTTATTTAGCAAAGCAAGGTGTGAAACAAGGAAGATACTTTGCAAGCGAGTTTCTGAGACAACCAGAGTATCAGAAGAAGTTAGCCAATAAAGCCAAACCAATCGCGAGAAAAGCTGTTAATTACACAATTGATGCTTTGTCTGGGGATTTGTTGACTAAAGCCTCAAACAGATTAAGACCAAAAGATATGATACCGGGAAATAAGATGAAAGGCGGGTGTCATAATTTATAATCATTATATAGGATGGAGGTTTACTGTGTGAAAGAAAAGCGTTTCACACCCAACGTACCGGGAAGCGAAAAAAACACTACCACAAAAAATGGTAGAAGGCTGCTTAAAGTAAAATGTGCAAGTTGTGGCATCACCAAGACACGATTCATAAGTGACAGTTGGGTTAAACCTAAAAATAAAACGCAAAGTGGTGGTAATTATGATATGAGAATTTATGCAGGTAATCGAGTAGATGACCCAACAAACCCTCTTTACCAACGTGGTGGGGCTTTTGATTTGCATAAAGCTATTGGCAAGCTGCCTAAACCAAAGAAAGGGTGGACACTTCCTGGTCATAACTATACAGGACCGTACAATCCCCTTGAAAAACAGCTTTCTTACGACCCCAAGACGGGAAAGATCTTAAAGATTTATCAGCAACCCACAGGCGCCACAGATGCAGTTTCAATGCAGCATGATGTTGATTATGCTGTCTGTGCAGGCAAGAAAAATGAAAAAAGCTGTAAACATGATGCAGACAAAAAAATGGTGAAGGCGCTTGATGCTATTCCTAAAAACAAACGGCAATGGGGTCATGCTGCGGCGCGCAACGCAATCAGCTCGAAGCAAAAAGTAGGATTGGGTGTCGGTGAAACGATCAATAAAAATATCGGTGAAAAGATTCCGGGCTTTCAACCGGCTCAAGATGTGGCTGCTGCAATCATGGCTGTCACAGGTGGTGATAAGGATTTGTTTAAAAAGTATTGGAGTGGTGCCATCGCAAAAGGTGCCTTCAACAAGAAAACCGGTCTGTTTAGCAAAAAGTTTTGGACACACCCTAAAAATACAACTGGGCCATGTAATCAGATTGTATATAAAAATGGGAAATGGCATAACCAATATTGCGACTAGACAGCGGGGTAAACCCCACACCCCACGAATTATTTTTTAACACATATATAAGAAATGGATTCTGCAACAAAATTCCGGCGGGATGAAATAGAAATGATAAAGAAAAATCTTGAAAACCAGTTGGGGCATTACTACCAAACCTCAGCCAAGTTTAAACGGTGGCACACGCGTTGCCAAACAGTATGCGCGTTAACAGGTGGAGTTGCTACCATTCTTACAGGCTCTGGGTTGGCCGCTTCTCTTTCTGTGGTTGGCGTTGTTGTTGGCGCCCCTTTAATCGCAACTGCCACCTTGTTTTCATTGGTGTCAACCTCCTCCATCGTCACCGTCAAATTTTTCCTGCGTAAAGCGAAAAAACACGAAAAAATACAAACTTTGGCTGAAGCTACGCTGAGCACGATCAACTCTCTCATATCAACCGCTCTTGAAGATGGTAAAATCTCAGACAGTGAGTACCAAGATATTATCAAAAAGTACAACAGCTTTACTACTGCAAAGACAAAACTGCGTTTTTCAAACCACACTGACGGCGGGGTAAAGGTCGACAGAAGAGCATCAAAGACAACTTCTGCTTAATGGTGGGGTGTTTGCCTCTAACCACCATTCGTTGAAACTTTTTTCAGCTTTATTTCTGGTTTGTACCATCTTCGGTAATCTTTTCGTGAGCTTTCCCAGTATTGCATTTTTCGCCGGCCAATCTTTTGTTGAGACCTTTTGAAAATAGTTGTATAAAAAACAAACATAGTTACACGATCCGGGGTAGCAGCTCAGTTGCTGATACCGCTTGAACTGGTGAATGACATTACCCAAAAAGGTCAGCCCCATATTATCACCGACCTGATCTAAAGAAATGCCGGTTTTTTTTAGTACCACAAGTAAATACCATAATTTGAGGTGGTGTCTCATCTCTTCATGGGGCTCATCCGGCAGTGGGGGTTCCCATGAGTAAAAGTCAAGCTTGATTTCCGGTTTGATTTCTTTTATTAACGCTTCCTGCTCTTCCACCCACATTTCGTCAAGCTCTTGGAGGCTTTGTTGCCCTCCGAACCTCTTTGGAAAAGGGAAATCGAAACTCATTTTGTATCCATGTATATATGGCCGCGCATAATTATTTAAATGGATAAAAAATTGGAGCGGCGTTACTACAGTCCGCAGGGTTACTGGAAAGGCATTTCCGCCATTAAAAAATTAGCGGTCGCTGCAAAGGTTCCTGAAGTTATTGCCAAAGAATGGTTGTTCAAACAAGCGCTCTGGCAGATTTACCTCCCCGCACCGCGCTACATTCCTCGTCTAAAATTCGATGTACCTACACCCAACAAAGTGCATCAGGCAGATCTTCTTTTTCTGCCGCATGACAAAGTAGGCCGTAGCACTTACAAATACGCGCTTACTGTTGTTGATGTTGCCAGCAGATTCAAAGAAGCTCAACCTTTAACTTCTAAAAACTCTGATGAGGTTGCCAAAGCTTTTAAGACAATTTATACACGTGGACCTTTGAAATGGCCTCAACTGTTGCAGGTTGATCCTGGGCGTGAATTTATGGGCGCTGTTACAAAAGAAATGGAAAATCACAAAACTTCTATCAGACGTGGTCACCCTGAAATACATAGAGACCAAGCTATTGTTGAACGTTTCAATCGTACCTTGGCTGAGCGTTTGTTCGGGTATCAGTACGCCGTTGAAATGCGTTCGCCTGAGGGTTTGCGGTCTACTGAGTGGGTAAAAAGGCTTCCCAAAGTTGTTTCTGCTCTGAACAACCAAGTCACTCGATTGATTGGTATGAAACCTGCTGCCGCAATCAAGAAAAAAAATGTTTATGCAGAACCTTCAACTAAATATTTGAGACCCGTTGGAAAAAATGAAAAAAAGCTCCCATCCATAGTTTTGGTTCGGTATTTGTACGAACCTGGTGAGCTTGAAGGTGGGACTAAAAGAGCCACTGATCCAATCTGGTCTTTGGATGTTTATAATATTGAACGCTCTTTTTCTAAACCGAATCAGCCTGTTCTCTACTATTTGTCTGACGGTCCCAAACGTGGCTTTGTACGTGAAGAACTGCTTGTTGTACCTCCAAACACACAATTACCCCCGGCTGTGAACTAAATGTGATATTCAATTGGTTCGGTGTGAATTCCGTCTGGTAAAACCCAGCGTTTGTCATAATACGCGCTTAACCCCAGCTTTTCTTGCTCATATGTTACTATCTTCCCGTCCCGCATCCGAAATCCCCTGTTTGTTGCCATATCCTTGTTTCCTTCTAAAGCTGCCTTGAAACGATACCAGTTTATTTCGTTTTGGTTCTTAGACATACCTTTTGTACTTAGCTTCTTTTTCACTTCCACTTCTTTCTTTTTTTCTATATGGTGATGGTCCGTGTAATAACATTTGGAGCACAGCGCGATCATCCGCTCACCCTCAAATTCTAGCTTAAATAAACCCGGCGTTCTTCCGCTCCATTTGTCCCACGCTAGCCAGTTGTTTTTTTCTGCCTCATATTCCTCTTTCATTTCCGGTTTCACAATGTCTTCCAGACTCTTTCCTGAGATTGCGAGGTAGTTGCTGTCTGTATCCATCTGGATCAGCTCGAAATCTTTCCTGTCAAGATACCTATCCAAGAAGTCGTAGTAAAATTCAAGCATCCTCAACTTGGCTAGCTGATACACCGCTATTCCTACCTGAAATGGGCGTCTGATTGTGATCCGTGCTTTTCTACTTTCTAACTCATATGCCTCCCCAATCTCATCTAGATCTGAGAAATATGCGCTTCTCAACGCTCTGTCCACCACCTTTTCATCTTTGGTGTAAATTACGTTTGTTTGCCGCTCTAACGCTTCTATCAGCTTCCCATATCCACTGTTTCCCAGAAGTTTGAATATATCAGCCAATAGTGCTTTGCTTTTGTCCACATCCCCTGTACGGCGGTTTTCTGTGACTTCTTTCACGAACCAGGGGAAGATTTTGGCTGGTGTGTAGTCGATTGTGCGATAAACCCTTTTGATTACTGCCCCGTGGTTTATGTACCATTGCAGCAGCGGCTCATACAAAAGTATCCGCTGCGCTGACAGCGTTCCCATTAGTTTCTTGTTTTTCTCCACTAGTTTTCTTCCTGTTGCTTTCAAGTATTTTTTCATGTGCTTTGGCACCGCTTTGGTTGGTACCATTTTGTTGTGAAAGAACGGACACATTTCTTCAAACTTTTGGTGCAAGTGGTTTGGGATTTCGATGTCCACCTCCGCGTACCCGAACCAGCTTTTTTCTTTTAATCTTTGTGTGAATATTGGGACGGCATCTATTTGGTACTCGTCTGTGTAGTGGCACACCCTTTCTTTCCCGCATGGCATTTCTCTCAGCATTGTTGATAGATACAGCGCGTTGGCATCGTATCCTAATATGTTTTCACAGAGTTTCGCGTGGGCCCCTGTTATAACTTCTCCATCCCTCGGGATCGTGTATTGATGCGATCTGATCCGCGTTTTCCCCACTTCATGGTATCTTGTGAATACCAAACTTGGACCTCCCACTACCGCTTCTTTTAACATTTCATATGCTTCTTTGCTTGGGGCATATAACTCCGCTTTGCGTTCTATTGCGCCCTTTAGCAAGTAATGTAAACTCACTCCTGGTATGCTAACTGCATCTTTCATTATGTCGATCCCCTTCCCGGTGTAGAAGTTTCTCATCTTTTCTAAAGCCTCTAACCCTGGGGCTACATCTAGATTGTTGTAGTAACGTACCCAGTCTTTAAAGGTTTTCATCCCCTTTTCCCAAAACGTCTCTTTGCAGGCTTTCCATTCCGATATTTTCAGTGTGAATCCATTTTTCAGCTTTGAGTACCAATCTGGGTAATCCGGCAATCCTGGGTAATTCAGCTTTTTAATGTTGTCAAACCACTCGTATGGGAGCCATGATTTTGTTGTCTTACAGTCGTATGCCTTTACCCATCTCTCATATGTGGTTCCTGGACCTAGGTAGTTCATTATGTCTAGAAAACGGAAGCCGCTTGTCAGTAAGAACATTATTTTGTTACTGTTCTTCGCCACTCTGACTTTGCTTGCTGTGTCCGCCAGCTTTTTCACGAAGTGTGTCTTTATTAGATTGAGATCGTATTGCCCTGAGTTGAAACCCAGGACTGGGACCTGATCACACCATTCTTCTATTTTTTTCTTTTGGTCTTTTGGCAGCAGGGTGATGTCTGCTGGCATAAATTCATCTCTTACTCGTTTCCTGATGTTTTTTCCGCGTCTTTCTAACTCTTCTGCGAACTTGCGGATCAGCTCTGTGGGATTTTTTTCGCAGATATGGGTTGGCTCTCTTTCAAGAGTGTCACCGATGCTTACCGAGACTGGAACGTGTACATTTTCGATTGTGAGTCTGTCTGTCAGCTCCTTTCGCTGATTTTTGTCTCCGTATGCCTCAAAATCATACAAAATAGCATGTGGGTAACTTTTTGTTTTTGCTTCTGGGAGTTGTTCTACATATTTGTCTCCGACTTCGCACGCCCAACACTCTATTACTTTGTAGCCTTCCTTTCTGAGATAAGCTGTTCTTCTCTTTGTTGCTTGAAAGAGATCTTCTCTTGTTCTGTCACCACGTTCAATTATTTTGTTGCGGTCGGGGTAACATTTCGGACATCCGTGCCAATAGCAACCGTGATACTGGAACACCAGCTTTTTCTCATGGTTGTAGCCATCAACCGGTCTTTTCTCTATCCAACGCTCTCCTCCGTGGCCTGACATTGCGTGGTGAATGGGGATTTTCCAATGCTTTGCTACGTACTCCAACCACTGAATTGATTCTTTTGAGGCTTTATGCTTCGGATAAAATGCTTTTTCATAAGCTGTCTGTGGCGCCTCGACCTTTTCTCCAGGGCAATCTATTACGGTTTTCCCTTGGGCACACCTTTCTGCGTGACGTTGTAAATGGGTTGCTTGTGTAAATCTTGCTTTGCAATGGATGCATGCATAAGTTTTTCCCAACTTTTTAATGTCTTTTATTAAGAATGCGTGCTTTCCAAAAATACCGATTGTCATAACGTTTTTAAACTGCGGTGCAGGATTTCTTGCTAAATGCCATACAACTTCTTTTTCATCTATACGCTCTGGTACATATACCCTTATTCCCAGCCAGCCTGAGAAAGCAGTCCCCTTATTCAGATGCATTTCAACCTTTTCCAATTCATCTAGTGATGTTTTTACGCAGTTCGTCGGCGTATCGCGGAGTTTGAAAAAACTCTTGGCTAGACCTTGCGCCGCTTTTGTACTTCGATCTGGTCTAGCTCCTTTGTGTACAGCAATACAGCGCCATAGACACATGTTATCTCTATAGGTATCCAGTGCTACCATTGAACGGCTATGTGCAAGGTTGCGCAGCCAGTTTGGTAAGGGCCCTGTTCCCATCAGTGGTTGACGGTCAAGCACAACCTTTACATCGGCATTAAATTGCTCCTCAAAAATCCACTTTGTGTTTGGTCTTTCGATACTGCCTACATCCAGACGTACAGCCTCCCTATTAATTAACCAATTCTCCGCTTCTGCATATGTATTCATCCAAGGGGAGCCTTTATTTTGGTAGTAGAAAATTATGGTACCGTCTTCAATGTTACGTAACTTATATGAATAAGCGTGCCTCATGTAAAATGATGTCCTCACGTTCTCTCTTATTTTTTCCATAAACCTTGGTGTGAGGTCTTTATTCAGTTCTTTTATAATGCGCCATCTTATGTAACGCCTCCCGCTTTTCTCTTCTATACCCTCGAATTTTGTGGCTTCAAACAGGTTCAGAATCTCATTTTGGTAGTCTGTCACGTTTCTTATGTTATTCGGCTGAATGGGATCTAATTGTCTCAGAAGTTGATGTCTTCTGTTCCTTTTTCTAGGCGGTGCTATTGGTTGGTAAGGTTTTGGTTGTAATGGCTGTAATGCCCGTAATGACGGTTTATACCGCTGCTTTCTGGTTTCTGTTAGCGGCTCGACTAGCAGATTCTTTATTGTCTTTTTCACTGCGGGTATGTTTTCTGAAAGAAGTTGCGATAAATGACGCAGTTCTGCGGGGTCTATTTTTGCAAGTTCTTGTTCTAGTGATTCGAGGTCTACATCTTCAAAAGAACTGAGGTCTATTTCGTCCATTGTATATTATGTAGAAAAATATTTTTATTATTTATTATAATTGTTGTTAACTTAATGTTGCATTCCTCTAAATAGACATCCCGCCGCCCTCTGTTTATGTTGTCTTGCTAAGTAGTATAGCCGGGACTAAACAAATACTATCTTTGGTAAGCCTGAATTTTTCACCTTTACGGGACGATAGTCAGGGAGCAAAGACGAAACACGCGAGTTTTGCGAGCGTGGTTTGGCTTTGGTCCCTGACTACTAGTCCCGTAAAGAGGTGAAAAATTTAGGTGCACCCAAAGTGGTATTTGTTTAGTCCCGGCTATACTACTGTATGTGAATTACGTTGTTTACGTATCATTCTTTATTTGCATTATTTAGAAACATTTTTTGTTTTATGAGTTTTAAGTGAAACCATTTTTGAGGTGCAAGTATATAAAATGTGCTCATACAGTATTTTACAAGACAAAGTTTAGTGATGCCACTGCCTTCTTGGTGAGATTGCTGGCCGAATAAGGTTCGGTAACTATATCCAAGCTTGTTAGACAATAGTTGCTTTGTGTGCATTAACCACGATATACATGGATCAGGGGCAGATCCAACGGGGTGGACCGTGTGTAACTGCCCCCTCATTTGTTACCATTCACCCCTCTCCCCTATAATAAGCTGTGGCTAAAATAAAATAGCAGACAATATATCTGTTAACAACCACACCCTTTCAAAATTTCTGTATCTGCCCCTGATGAATTCTTAAAAGCCACAATTTTTGTTGCAAGCCAACTGTTTTTATCAATATATTTACGAAGAGTGGACCTTATTAGTTTGGCAAATTATATGAATGTGACGGCAGTTATTGAGAGTATAATGCCGTTAATCACAAGTAATTTATTGTGCTATAAAAAAATCAAAAAATGATTAAGCTTTAATCTACAGTATGATATATTAAAATAATGATACAGTGTAATAAATAATTATAAAAGGATGGCAGTAAAGGGAAGAACTAAATAATTCCCTTATAATAATGTTACCCCACACAAGATTGGCAAAAGCAGTAATACTAATGAACATTTTTATTATACATTGTAGTCACTATCTGTTTTCGGCTTCGGCTGATAACACTTACCTCGACCTTGACTATTCCGCATATCACAAAAATCTCATCCAATAATTGTTTAATATCGCGCAAATTTCAATATGATCAAATGCGCGTTGCAAACAAATTAAACATGACGTCTATGGCAGCAGGCTGACCAGATGGCTATTTACAAAGCGAGGTGGATTTGAGTTCGGGGCTTAAGCGAAAACAAATACAACTCATGTGTGGCAGAGAGGAATACTTGAAACTGGGACTTTTTGATTACGAGTCCATCGCCCTAACCACTAGGCCACGCCGCCTCAGTCTTACACGTATATGATTATTGGTTGATAAGTTAAGCTATCGTACTCTATCAGCCGTTAGCATAACCAAGTGACCGACTATTAGGGAAACTTGCAGCTGATTGGCTACGCAAGGGCGGTCTAATTTTCGACAGACTGCCCTGGGAACGCGCGCAAGTTAAATTGCCGAAATTATAAAACAAAACTAGAAATAATCCACTTTCATTGAAGTTTTTGTTGAATAGATCGGTCTCTGGGTTATACTAAAACAATTAGACGGCTAGCCGATAGAAACCTCGAGCTTGCCGTGTTATTGTTAAATAGAAAGACCTGTTTAGAATGAATGTTTATTACAAAACCAGTGAAATAGATTTTAAAAATTTATACGATATTATTGGACAGTGAAGTTATTCTGTTGTGGCTTTTGACGACTAGATTCTGACGGCGAAATTTTTATTTCACGCACGGGATTTATAAAATCCCTTATGACCACCTAGTAATTAAACTAGAATTTATTAACTAAATATCGTAAGACCTGCCGGCAAGAGGTAGCTTTTTTACCAGCTGGTCAGCATAATAGCAAATTTTAGCCTGATGACCACACTGTAAGATTGGTTTTCCATTTTGGGTTAGCATATTCAATTTTAAAGGATATTTAGCATTTTAAAAGCATTTCTATATATTAGGGATGTTTTGACATGATTCCGAGAGGATTAAAGTCAAGCCTAGTTCATAGTGAGGAAATTTTGGTCACAGTTAGTTCGTAGGAAGATTTGACTTTGTAGAACTTATAGTATTTGGCAGAAGGGCACGAACACATCGTGACTAATGCTGGTGAAAATGGAAATGAATGACAGCTTGGCTTAAAGTTTTACGGTTTTTTTCTCAATTTTGGCATAAATCTTGTTAAGGCCCGGTAATACAAGCAACATAGCAAGCAATACCATCTTTAAAGGCCCGGTAATACAAGCAACATTTTTGTGTTCAACTTGTCTCGCAACATTGTTGCATCGCAAGTTGAACGAGTTGTTACCCTTATTACTACCGCATGCTCAACTTGTCTCGCAACAAATTTCAGTGTTGCAAGTTGAAAACAATTGTTGCAAAAAGTAGAACTTGGTTCTACTTTGTGCAACATGTTGGTGCAACTTGCAACACTGAATAAGATGGTATTGCTTTCTATGTTTTTAGAGCTTTAAAAAGCTCTAAAACGTACTGATAATGTGTTTCTAAGCAGAACTGATATTGCTATCTTGACGTTTTAATTGATTTGGTTGTTTACGGTTTATATATTTGGTAATATACACTTTTTTAATTTTACATACAAACAGTTCTTTTCATTTTATACGCGTGGTTGTATCTTTATGCTTTCGCTTTTAATCAGATTGGAATAAAACACATTTCTGTTAAAAGTGGTGGAGTATGTTTTCATTAGCAATGAGTGCCCTCGTATAGCGTGCAGCCAAACAAGGCTGGCCTCGTTTAGACTTCGGCGTTAATGTGTTTATGTCTGTGTGTCTGTTATTTGTTTTGTTTGTTTGTTTGTTTTGAAGACTCTTTCCCTTGATCCCTTGCGCGCGTCTTACAATTTCTCATAAGAGAAGACTGGGGAGAGTCAGCATAAATATGAGTATCGACCTTCATAATTTCATGCATTCGCGTAATCCTTGTTAAAAGCAAGAAAACCTTCAAAGTGAGAGAATTATGCCTCACATCAGAACTTAAACGCTCAATTTTGTGTTTAGCAAAAACGAGAATTTTGCTTGGCATCGAGGCAACATCCTCTTACAGTAAGACACTACCTCTCTGGAACCTCTATTTTCATTCGCTGCTGTAAACACTACCTCTATTGTTATTCAGGGTTAGGGGCATTGTTATGACCTGTTATCTATTGTTTTAAGAACCAATGAAGTAACTCGTTCCGAGAGGTAGTGGGTGGGACGTTTTTAAGTTTTCTTTTTTTCCTAGATCAATAACAGAGTGGAACTTACTGCCCGCTGACTTACTGAGTTGCAAGTCATTATCTGATTTTAAATTAATTTAGGGAAGCACGTGAAATAAGTAAAGTAAATTGTAATTAAGAATTGTTATTTAATTTATCACTTTTATCCAACTTATGCATATGTACATATATTTACAGTTGATGTGATATCTTACAAGATTTTATCAACTTAATAAATGTAGATGTAGACCCTCCTCTTCATGATCTTCAATATTTTCCTCGCCTAATCACTCTAGTGAAAGTGTCAGCTTTAAAAGCAGTTAAGCGACTACAGCTTGAAAATGACTTCTCTATAATGCGAGGAATTGGATAGACCTTACTTTTTACGGCCGCTCCACAAAACTACTATACACCTTCATATAGACAAGATTGTATTGATTGTAAATGCCTCTTTAAGGAACCCTTTTTGTTCGCCAAGCTAATCAGAACTTCTTGCAGTCTAGACAAAATTGTTTTGGAAAACAGTAATGGACTCCCTACAGCTCTAAAAGACAAAACCAGCTGTGCGTTAATACTTTCTTTTGTGCGGCTTGCCTCAGGGATTTCCCAATTTATTTGCTGTGTTTTGTTCCGCTTTGAAAGAGATGAAGCAAAGCTGATAGAATTTATTCAAAGACTTCTGAATTATGAGGTGGAACGCGCAACTGCACTGAGTTAGTATTCAGTAGCAAGCCATTCAAAATGTGATTATTTTTGGATCGTGATTGACTCCAATCGGATGCAGCTCTGAGGTAACTATATTATGACTTTATACCTTTGTAGACTTCACCGTATATTGATTCCATCTGTAACCAGCAAGTGACACTAATGGAGCATTTGCACACTTAGCTGAGTACCGTAGTTTGTCTGCCTGCGAAAGCGCCACAAATTTCCTCGGTCGCGCAGAAGAGTCGAAATTCAGCCATATCCGCATACTGCGGGCCTAAGTCCACTCGGCGACTAACCCGGCCTAAACTCACTTTTAATGCCACATTGGGACAACTGATTGCTAGAGGCTAGTTTTCGGCTGAAGGCAGTGTACCATAACGGATTTAAATGGGTCGACGCATAGCACTAACTAATAAGAAACATTTAATAGAGGATAAATCGAAAAAACATAAAAATTGACACAAATTCTAACAATAAAAGCACAGTTTGGTGTGAAGTGTCAGCTGTCCTTTCATCGTAGGACGGCTGATACTTTAGACTACAGAGTTTGGAAGTTCAAATGACTTCATAGACTGGTCAAAATTTACACAAAAGGATTTTCACGTTGAATATCAGAGAAGGGCACACATGCTTTATTTGCTCTATGGCAAGCTCCTGATGTCGGCATACAAATTCCCAAACAGGTGTCATAACAGATCTTATGATTTATAACAGTTGGGAGAATTTAATGTCGTGATTTAAAGACAATATCCCTTCGTTGATCTGGTAGCCGTAACGACCAGACTCTCATTTATGCGCGCTGCCAGGCGAAGATAAATTACGACGAGCGACAAGAAATAAGGACAAACCGGGGGTTTAAAGGCGGACGCTCTCGTAGTTAGGGTGAAGGTAAAAACGAGCGAAGTCTGGGCTACAGCACTCCTGACCAACTCGAAAGTCACTTTTTCGCAAAAATCTCTTAACTCAACGTTCGGATTCTTTACCCCCATAACTTGTGCATTGTGCAATCATTATAGGCGAACTTTTCTTCAACCCATACCCTGATAATTGTGCTATAGGTCTTCCATAAGAAAACTGAAAAATCTGGGAACAGAAATATTAGTTCTGAGCTGAGAAATTCGCGTCATTAATTTGGAGTTTAATTTCTTTGACGAGCTCAATTGAGGACCGGCAACTAAAGAATGGCATATTTTCAGCATGACCACAACCAAATTACAATGAAATTATAATTGTCCTGATTTCAATTACGTTTAAGATTTCTTTTCCTCATAGAAAAAGAAACTTTGATTTACACTGAAATGTAGTGTGTTGATTATTATCAATGTAAGAGTTCTCGGAAAGAGAGAAAATGATTGTGGCTTGATGAGCACTAAATGCCGGTATAAGTGGAGCTAAACCAAAGCTGTACTTGTGTGCTCATTCTCGTATGTGATTACAGTACGGTTCATTGCTTCCATTGTGCTTCCCTGCCGACGCCATTATGACCGGTCTACAGAATTCTGTTTAGCGAAAACAATTTTTGTTCTAAACCCTGGAATTCTAATACTGCCGGGACTGATTAAGAAGAGCTTTTTCTCGGCGGAAGGTGAATGTCAAAGAAGCGAAGACTACATAAACTCAACGCCACATTTGAAAAATAATTGTTTTCTTGAATAATGAGAATTCTTTAAAACAAAACAATTTTCAACTTCTATATCCCAGCAACAAAATATTGATTAAAAAACTTTCGCCATCCAGAAAAATAAAGCTACACTGATCCTTAATGGTCCAGGCTATTTCTGATCAGTGTTTTGGTGATAAAAGAAGGAGAAACGAATTTACTTTCTTTATGTCACGCGGAATACAATCATTTCAATGCATACAATAACGAATCTGGTGTCTAAAGAAATAATTGCTGTACTGTCTCGGCGAGAAAGTGATAACATAAGGGAAATTAAATGTACTCATGCAGTTAACTTATGTTACCAGTAATAGCCTTTCTACAGAAACAGTTTTGTTCCAACAAAGCTGGGCTAACGCTCGAAGTAAACTTAACAGCGGTTAATTTACGAGTCTAATTTGTTTTTAAGGCAACAAATTTCTTTCTTTTGAAAAACCCTATTCTGCTTGGTTTGTTGCAGGTGCTGATTAAGGGCGACATGTTCAACGCGACACCTCAGCACTCCTACAGCAGGGTCCCTGTAGAGCCGCCAGATGAGCACAAGAAAAGAGCCTCAGGGGAACCATCTTTGTGGTCACTTGTTACGTTTGGCTGGGTAGCTGGGAGACTGAGCACTGCTGGTCAGCAATCACACGATGGACTAGTTTCCGGGCAACGCTCGGCTTGGTGGAATTTCAGAAGCCTCCGTCACGCGTGGAACAAGCATGCGCGATCCGCGCAGACACGCGAGGAAAATCCTCGGTTATGGAGGGCCGTCTTCTCGTTTGCCTTAAGTAAAAATCTCGCACAATTGTTTCTCTTGCCCACTTTCATTCTTTGTGCTCGTGTTCTTCAACCTGTTATGTTCGCTGCCATCCTTTCATTTCACCCGTTCATGTTGAATGATTCGCCTGTACCGTGGATTTGTGTAGTTATATCTGGGTACTGGCTTGCCGTCACCCTCGAGGGTCTCGTGCGGAGCCATTATGCTTTCTTTGCGCACCTGACAAGTGCATCGGTGATATCCGGTTTGACTGGTTTAGTCCACGATAAGGTAATACACATAATGAAAACTTAAAATATAACAAATGGTATTAATTTTATAAAATCTTAATTTAATTTTTCAAAGGGAAGTACTGATTAACATCTTTCATTTAAATAGTTACATACTATAAAGCTTAATCCGCGGCAGGCGCGATGGCCTAATGGGTAGTGCGCTGGACTCCGGGTCGGGCGGCCCGGATTCGAGCTCTGGCCGGGGCACTGTGTTGTGTTCTTGGGCAAGACACTTTACTCTCATAATGCTTCACTCCACCCAGTTGTAAAAATGGGTACCGGCGAATTTACTGCTGGGGGTAACCCTGCGATGGACTAGCATCCCATCCAGGGGGGAGTAGAAATACTCCTAGTCGCTTCGTGCTACGGAAACCGGGAAAAGCTCTGGCCTGATGGGCCACTTAGCTAGCATGCAGACTTAACCTTTTTTATAATGCTTCATCTAGATGCATAATAATTAGAAGCACCTTGTACGGCATAATAAACGTTACAAATTGAAACTACTCAACAACAGCTTTCATTGCGAAGTCACACACTAGATTTTCATGTAGGAAAATAAGTTTGAGGCAATGTGCACTATATAAGCCACATCGAAGAACTGTTTATTAGCCACCGTATACAACACAAGCACCACATAGAAGTACTGCACAAAACATTTTTTAGGGGAACAGTCACACACAAAAGATCCTTCCATAGACTCTTTAAAAAGTTAGGCGCACCTTGACTTGAGTTAAGACTGTGTGAAAATCAGGGGTCTCCTCTGGCGCAGCGAAGATGGGAGGCCAAAAAAAGAACAAGAACCCCAGACAAGTTTTCAAAATCGAAACTAACACAGCTTTCCTTGCCAGGTGCTACATCTCAAAGAAACAACCCTTGCTGAATACACAAGCAGTTACGTGATGAATTTGATATCCAAAGACTTAAATCCTATTGGCCAGTGTGTGCATGTGGTCCCATTCCTATTGATCGCGCCTGTGGAGCTCCTGATCATTTCTGTGCTGTTGCTTGTGATGGTTGGCTGGGAAGCTTTAATTGGAATCGCCTATATGCTGCTCTGTACGCTATTACGATGCGGTATTGGCAGAGTGTACAGGAAGCTGCGCCGTAATACCACATTCTTTACTGCCCAGCGGCTTTGCCTCTTGAGTGAACTTATTTCTGGCATCAAAGCAATTAAGATGAACGTGTGGGAAGGAGTGTTTGAAAACCTTTTCAAGAATATTCGAAGGTACAGTACTTTATATTCTACTGCTGTTGCTATTGTTCTTACTGCAACTAGCTGTTACTTTTACTTGTTCTTTTACGTTTAGTGTCATTGCCACTGTCACTGTCAATATGACTCTCACCCTCACTGTCACTGTCAATCACTGTCACTGTCACCATCACTGATACTATAACTATCACTGTCACTGTACCTATCACTATCGCTCTCGCTGTCACTGTCAATGTCACTATCACTGTCACTGTCACTATCACTATCACTGTCGCTCTCGCTGTCACAATCATATACATTCCCCAAAATCGATGACAGCAGAATTTTTGGCTCTAAAGACATCGTTTTTCGTCGAAATTGTTCTGCCCGCCTCGTTTTGACATTGTTTAAATAAACAAGTTTTCAAATTATGACTTCAACTGATGCGACTCGATTAATAATGGCTTTCTGTAAAAAGTACTGTTCCGCGAATTTTACTCTTTTGTTCCTCTAATTGCTTTAGGAACAAAGTGTGAATACACCTAAAGGAACTTTTATTTAGGCCGAAATCAAAAATAGGAACAACGATGTCTGAATTCGGAACAAAGGGTTCCTTTTGTTATAAATGTGAACACGAAGTTCCTTTCTATTTAGAATAAAGGGAACACTTTGTTCCGTTTTGATCTTTTTAGGAACAAATGGACCATTTTGCATGGTTCCGATTTTGTCAAGTGTTCTTCTTTAAACAATTTGATCCTATTAACAAGTACGTTAAGTTCCGGTATTCAATAAATGGGAACGATTGTTCCGCTTAAGTATTTTCTTATGAACAATTAGGAACGTGCTGTTCCTAATCGTGGCTTGTCGTTCCCAAATGTATTACGTGGTTCCTTTCCTAAGTAATTTTGTTCCTAAGGAAGTTATTTTTTTCCTGCTGAATGGGAACAATTGTTCCGTTTCATACTGGAGCTAATAAGTTCCGCTTTAAGTTAATGAGGAACTAGAATTCCCTTTTCACTGGGTTAACTCAATGGGAACGATGGTTCCTATTTAGTTTTGGTCAACAGGAACGCAATTTCTGAGTTCAGTTTGTCAGTCTAACGTGCCCAAGGGCAAATTGAATTTTTAGCCTTGGCTTGCCCGCTACATGTTTAATCTCGTTAGGGCAGGTTTGAACAAGATGATACTTGTCCCTTTGTTCCTTTGTTTGGTTTTATTGTGTAAAAAACGGGCCAGATATCGAGTGTATAAATACAGTAGTCTCGTGAGAAACTTCACAGTACCAGATCTTAAAATATGAACAAAAGAGGAGTGGAAATCGACTGGTCAAAATTACCAAACGCGTCGCCTAAACCCAAAAGGCTTCACTTAGAAGAAGACGACTCTGATGGTCTTTTTCACTGCCCAGTGCAAGGCTGTAAGCATGATGGATTTACCACACAAAGAGGTTGCCGAAAACACGCCAAAAACAAACACCGTTGGTACTTTTATTTCGACGAAAAGCCAAACATTACTCAGATTGAAGCATGCCAAGAACAAAGCAACAAAACTGACAGCAATGATGACAAGAGTTCACTTAAAATCAGACGAGCTCGCTCTTTTGACATGTCAAGCAAAATCGCTCAAGATTTCTTGTCCTGGCTAACCGGCAGCGGTGGTGGTTGTAAAAGCGATCGGCAAGCACACCAAATTCTCAGCAGGTGTTTGAAATTTCTTAAGTTCTGTTGCGAAGAAGACGAGGATCTCACATTTGAAATCGTTGACTTTAGTCTATGTTCGCCTAGTCTTCTTTTTAAATTTGTTGGCATGATGCAAGATGAGTGGAATCTCGGGCATGCAGGGCGCATAGGCTACGTGGACGCCATTGCAGAAATGGGGGATTTCAGAAAAGTTAATGGAGCTTCGGAGTCTGTATTAAGAGGGTTGTCTTGTACAGAACTGTACTTGAAAAAAGTGCGCAAAACCATCTCCAAGATGATGCGATTACAATGGACTAGCGAATTCGATATCGACGCCTTAGAAGCCAAGGGACACTGGGCCACGCTCGAAGAGCTCTGAAGTCATGCAAGGATAATCCAGGTTCGATATCGCCATTTGATTTATCTTTTGCTATCAAATTTCTCGCCGTATATTTGTTTATCAAGGTTAAAGGTTCGCGCCCAATGACATATCAGTATTTAACTGTTGAAATGGTGAACAAAGCTAAAAGTAATGGTGGATTTATTGATCAGAAAATGTTCAAAACAGCAGGAAAATGTGGCTTTGATTCTCTTTACTTGACCGAAACTAGCATGCAAGTGTTAGATGGCTACATCAATCACGTTCGCCCTCTGCTCAAGCCGAACTGTGATTATGTTTTAGTAACGAGAAATGGAGGACAACACAACAAGCTAGGAGAACTGATGAGTAAACTGGTCTTCGATGCAACGGGCAAGTACGTCCATCCGACACGGTATCGACAAATAGTCGAGACCGCGAGCTGCAAGCAACTTAGTAGCAGCGCGCAAAGCACAATCTCCGAGGATCAGAAACATAGCTCTGTCGTGGCAAGGGTTCACTATCAAAAACAAAGATCGCGTGAGGTCGCTAGTAAAGCGCACAAATGTTTGGAAGAATTGCACGGTGACAGAGGAACAGAACTAGAAATGGAAGTGCGCTCAAGGCTTTCAGACAAGTCAACCTCTTCGCCAGATCAAAATGCCGACAATAGTGACCCCGACGAGGTCGAAATGAGCACGGAAACACAACCCGAGCGTCTAGAAGGCGTGCCGAGACTTAAGCGAGAAGTTGCTTTCAGGCAGACAGAGATTGTTGCGAGAAGAAAAAATTTGATGTTCACTCCCGAAGAAGACAAATACCTTAAAGCTGGACTTAAGAGGCACGGCTTCGGGCACTGGGAAGCGATTCTAAGAGACCCCGAATTTCATTTTCAAAAGGGCAGAACAGCCAACTCTCTGCTGAGCCGGGCAGCAAGAAGATTTGGATCGCCCTCTAAATCACGTCACAGATGAATCGACTTTATCGCGTAATACTTGCAACATTCTTCATTAAACAATGTCATTTAATAACTAGTTTCCTTCCCTTGTCAAAAGCATTCAAACTAAGTAAGCACGGTTCTTGTTGCTATGATTACAAGATAAATACTTAATTTACTTCGATCTTTAAGGCGATCTAAAACGATGCAAACTCTTCAATCGCTAGAAACAAATGCTATGTTATGACACTCGAAACGAGACGTTTGCACAAAACGTATTAAGTTAACCTGGTCGAAAGACATGACCACTGCTCTATAGACTGTTGTCACACTAAATGGCGTTCACGCCCTCTCAAAATTTAGTACGGTGCGGACTATTACGTTACAACTTATTGGTTCAATCAAGACTTAGCGACTAATTGGGGTGAACAGGCTGGTCTTTCCGCTGTTTGGTTCCCCTATCAAGCACAACACTTTTTCCTTATGTTGTTTAATGCCGCAGTTGAGAAGCCTGACGAAATATTCGCAAAAGTGCTCAATTTCTGTCTGGTTGAGGCTGTTTTCCAAGATCTCCTTGAAGTATCCTGGTTGCGGTACTTTCGTGTGTTCGTAGTCAATAAGGGGTGGCGAATGGTAAAATCCGAGCCTTGCCGAGACGCCGAGACCCTAGTTTAAAAATCCGAGCCCGAGACTTGAATTTGTTTGTAAAATCCGAGCCCGAGACTTAGCGCTACAAAAATCCGAGCCCGAGATGCACTTGATCAGAAAATACGAGAAACAGTTCAATTCCCAAACGATTGTCGTTGGGTACCCATGTACTATTATCATAACACGATTTCCTCTATAAAGTGGACATTACGGTTTCCTATATATATTTTACATAACAATTGTAAATGCAGATTCCGGCAGGGGTAAATTTCTTAATTTCTCGTTTCGGATAAGCTTGCGGAAAAAAAAATTGAATTCCCATTGGCGAGATTTTGAGATCCAAATTTTCAAAATCCGAGACTTTGACATCCAAATTTTCAAAATCCGAGACTCCGAGACCGTCATCTTTCCAGAAATCCGAGATTCCGAGACGCTATTTTTAAGCGCCGAGATTCCGAGACTCGGCGTAAATTTGCCGAGACTCGACATTTTTGAAAGGCCATTCGCCACTCTTTCAATAAATGCCCTGGGAGATTCTTTCCCGATGTTTGTGTCTCCAATCGGATATAAGACGAACTTTCGCTGACTAACTGAGAAGCACCACCCTTCTTTAACTTCAATTAAATCGTGGTTGATGCGTAGCTGTTTAGTAAACTTGCATTCGGACGACACGTTCGCTTCCGTGCAGAGATGACATGGGCTCGTCCAGCAGTTGATCCCGTAATATTTCCATACCATTAGAAAATGATATGTCTACTTTGTTCTGTAAAAATTGGTTGTTGTGATCTTTCAAGGTGTTACATAACGGTGCGGCTGATTTCTCCTCGTTGCCTCTTTTACACTCCGGCAAAGCGTTGGCCGTAACTTCCATGCCCGTATGTAGCAGTGCAGCATGCAGTGGTACGGTTGAAACGCGCATGCCATTGGGCGACTGCACCGCTATCCAGTAGGTGATAGCTGGCCAGTACGTTTTCTCTGATCTTTCGTTCTCTTCATCCTCTTCGTCTTCGCTGTTTTCCTTTCTTTTCTTGGATTTAATTCTCCGCTCCAAGACCGCGACAGAGGAGAAAAAAAACGCCACTCCACTCACATTTGTTTTTATCGCCTCGTCGCACTCATCGCGCTTTTGGCAAATGTTTCTCCACAATTCGTCAACGTTTCTGTGTTGCTCATTTGTGCCATACGAAACTTTAGCAGATAGCAACGAACAGGATCTTTGCACTGCTGGTAATACCTTGCTGACCAGGGCACTTCGGATTCTCTGAGGTTTACACAAGCAAGTTATAAAAAAAATCAATAACTGATATGATCTTTTAGAGATGTTTAGCATAAGACTACTCCATATGTTAATGATCCGCTATTAGTAGATTTAGTAGAAATACCCAAGAGACCAGTTTTGAGAACAAAAGAGCGTACACAAACCTTTGTTTTCGTTCAAGACGATCAGTCTCTTGTCAATTTTAATTGACCGTGCAAAAAAAAAACCGAAAGCGTTCTATTTTGGGCTGAAATGCGACGCTTTATCTGGCAAATAAACTTACGGCTAATCCATGACTCTCGGACGTTGATAAAATTTTATTGCCAAGCATGATTATGTAGGCTCGATTCTTAAAGTCCGTGAATCGTTGGGTTAATTCATTTTTATTTCTTTATAAACCGTTTCGTGCAGGATGATTTCAAACAAAATCGTATTTTTTTCTGAATTCTTTGTCAGATCACCACCCAAATCATGGTTAACTTTCAACAAAACATCTTTTGCTTTTGTACGTTTAGTCCACTTCACTTTCGCGGTAACTCGCGGTTTCTCTTCGCCCTTGCCTTGTAATCGGTGTTTCGTCTCACGTTTGTAAAGACTGTCATGAAATCCTGAACCACTCCTACCCCATGGAACAGATGCCCATACGAGACAATTACGGAAAAATCAAACTGATTAGCTTTTATTGTATTTTGAACATCAAAAATATGACATGTGGATGTCAGTTTTTACCTTTGGCACATATTCAGGTTAAAGCAAACTTTTGTAGTAACTGCCATGAAAACCTCACCCGCCCTTGTCCCGATGGGAACATTCTAAAAAATATCATTATAAATACCTTTGTAATCTTTTTAGACAATTCAAACACAAATAGAAAACCTCAATGAATTCTAACAACCCGTCAGCTCAAATATAAAAGTAGGACCTGATTTCTAGGCAGTTGCGAGTAGAAGCAGAGGGCCAACATGGCAACTTTTTGGCGCCCCTTTGATGATGAAGAAGGAGAAAACGAGTACTTACCAATCACAAATGAAGGTAAGAATGAAGATTCCTTTAAAGAAATTAACTTTGCTCGATATAAAATGCCTTTTGATTACTTGTAACGCCTACAGCAGATAAAAAGAAACGGCGATACCAGGTGACAAAAGACGAAGAATCGTTAGTTCTTCAAGGATACAATGAGTGCAATGGAGAATGGGAGAAAATCGTAGACTTTATGAAGGAAAGAGTGATGATGCTACCTGGCGATTACCTAAGAAAAAGCAAAACAAACGAGTATTACCAAACGGCCACTTCGAAAGCCGCCATAAAACGGCTTCAGCGAATCGTTAATCAAAGCCTAAAGAAGGCGAGTGAGCCTTCCTCCAGTTCTCAGACCTCTGCCACCTCTCAAATTCCTTCTGCCCGCCAGGCGCTTTCCGCGACCCCTTCCTCTATGGCGACCGTGATTAGGCAAAGCAAGGAACGATACTCCAAGAAATCCACTCCTGAAGAGCGAAGGGTGAAGGCCAAGTTCAGTCATGCTGTTCACCTCGACAGCAGTTCGTCAGGTAGTGAGGAAGCTGACATGGACAAAGCTAAAACTGAGACCGTCAAAACGGAAGCTGCTAGAGGACAGAAACGTCGGAAACATCATGACCGTGGAAAGCGCGCTGCCACGGAAGCACACAAAGCACACAAAGCACACAAAGAAATGTGCACGAAGGCGATGAAAATGATGGAAAGAATTGATACAGTCTTAAACAAGTATGAGAGCTCGGAGAGCGAGTAAAATATATATTTTGTTCTTTGAAAAACAATTTGTTATTTACGCAAGGAGCTTGTTCTTGAATTTAAATAAAGCAAATTGTAAGTTATCACTGAAATGTTCTATTTTCTTTCACTCTCGACAGTACATCGGGCGGCTTGATTCAAAGACGGTCAAAGACAAATTCGCGATCCTACATTTTCTCTTTCGCCGCCTAAAAACGAAAGATGAGAGAGAGAGAAAGGTTTCCCAGCAAAAGTTTGCTTGTTGTAAGCGGGTTTGGGTAGTTCTCATTTTGATGGTAATTTTTAAAAAGTGCGGATATTCTTTAGTAAAAAATATATATATATATCAGAATTTTTTCCCCAACAGTTATCGGAAAGTTGACATCATTATCACCTTTTTACACTGGCCCATGACAATGAAATATTCTGCTGAACAAAGATTTGTTTACGTCTTTAAAACAAAGAAAAGTTAGTCTCCTGGGTATTTCGACCAAATCCACTACTAGTGGATCATTAACATATGGAGTGGTCTTATGCTAAACATCTCTAATCGATACAATCACATTTTTAAAACAGAGCTTCATGGTTCGTGTATCACAGAAGATGCTTTCCAGAGCTAAACAGTTTAAACGTAAGAGTCTTTGTATGTTTTCATTCTAGGTTTGTCCGTTCTATGCTGGGAGGCTAAGTGTATCTTGAGTTTCACGAATTCTTCCTCGTAAAGAAAATGAGAGCAGCCTTTACAATTTCTTGCTTCAAAATCAAAAGAAATCGGGAGAAAAAAATGAAACAACTTACCTTACTGTTTAGTTGCCGCGCCGGAGCTGTCGCCATGACTGTGGCTGTGTGAAGTTCTAAGAGCGTCGTTTTTCAGTCAACTTTTATAGTTACCTGGTAGCTTGCTCATTTATATTCTGACAGGATCATTTGTTTGCCATCTCGCGGAATAGAAATTTCATCAGAACACTATTGTCATAAAAAGGAACGTTTGCGAGAATGCCGGCTCGATGTGCAAAAACTTACGTAATTTCATTCCACTAGTACAAAAGAACTACCATTTTAAAAGTCAATATTGTTCTATTTATTTATGTTCTCTATAGTAAAGAAATCTGAAACAACACAAGGATTGCAAAGACAACGGAGACAGAACTTACAGTAAATGAGAACTGCATTAAGGAATATCAAATTTGGCAGGACAGCATAACTGCAAGTGCTGTTCCCGTTATATCCGTAATATCCGCCACTCATGGGAAATGTCTTTACTCCGTTGTAAAGAGATATAAAAAGGAACGGAGATGGCGGAGACAACGGAGACAGTACTTACACATTGACAGGACGTCATAACTGCAATTGCTGTTCCCGTTGTATCCGTAATATCCGCTGGACTTAGGAAATGTCTTTACTCCGTAGTAAAGAGATCTAAAAAGGAACGGAGATGGCGGAGATAACGGAGACAGTACTTACAGTTCTCTCTCTCTCTCTCTCTCTCTCTCTCTCTCTCTCTCTCTCTCTCTCTCTCTCTCTCTCTCTCTCTCTCTCTCTCTCTCTCTCTCTCTCTCTCTCTCTCTCTCTCTCTCTCTCTCTCTCTCTCTCTCTCTCTCTCTCTCTCTCTCTCTCTCTCTCTCTCTCTCTCTCTCTCTTTCTTTCTTTCTTTCTTTCTTTCTTTATATATATATATATATATATATATATATATATATATATATATATATATATATACTGTAAGTATATATATATATATAATATATATATATTATATATATATACTGTAAGTACTGTCTCCGTTGTTTCCGCCATCTCCGTTCCTTTTTAGATCTCTTTACTACGGAGTAAAGACATTTCCTAAGTGTAACGGATGTTACGGATATAACGGGAACAGCAATTGCAGTTATGCCGTCCTGTCAATCTGTAAGTACTGTCTCCGTTGTCTCCGCCATCTCCGTTCCTTTTTATATCTCTTTACAACGGAGTAAAGACATTTCCCATGAGTGGCGGATATTACGGATATAACGGGAACAGCACTTGCAGTTATGCTGTCCTGTCAAATTTGATATTCCTTTATGAAGCTTTCATTTACCGTACGTTCTGCCAACGGGGTTATCTTCGCCATCCCCGTTTTGTTTCCAATTTCTTTGCCACATTTCTTTTTCATTTTAGCGGATATAACGGAAACAACGGGACCAACAGTTACAGATGTATCGTATGGAATGACATTGAACTGAAATTAGTCATGCTGTTCGGATATATCCTAAGATTTGTTTCTCTTGTAACCGTATTTCTTTAACAGGAACAAGCGGACCTATCGATACCTGTTCCTATTTGAAAGGAACGCAATTTAGACTTCAGCGTAATATCCAATGTTATCGCGCTGAGACAACAAGAAAACGTTATTTCTAGCAATGCACCACCTTGAAATTGTAAAAAATCATCGGCCATGCGAGAATTAATGTGGAAATTCAAATGTTTTTAACGTTTTAAAGAAAGGAACAAGAATTTTGGGAAACGATCAATGTCACTATCACTGTCACTATCACTGTCACTATCACTGTCACTGTCACAATCACTGTCAATGTCACTGTCACTGTCACTATCACTGTCACTATCACTGTCAATATCACTGTCACTGTCACTATCACTGTCACAATCACTGTCAATGTCACTGTCACTGTCACTATCACTGTCACTATCACTGTCAATATCACTGTAACTGTCACTGTCACTGTCAATGTCACTGTCACTGTCACTGTCACTGTCACAATCACTGTCAATGTCACTGTCACTGTCACTGTCACTATCACTGTCACTATCACTGTCAATGTCACTGTAACTGTCACTGTCGCTCTCGCTGTCACTATAACTATCACTATCCCCATCCCTGTCATCCATTCGCGCCTTCAGTGTTTTCTTCACTGTCCGTATCACTGTAACTTTTGCTGTAACTGTCAGTCAATCAATCAGTCCGTCGATCAATCAATTTATCAATGACACTCGTCTCGTGTACTGAACATGCTAACCAAATGTGCAATATTTATCATAACATACGTCAATGATTTTTTTTTATAGAAAAGAGCTGCCTTATATCAAGACAAAAACTCTGGTTCTTGGTGCGCTGCTGTCTGTACAACATGCTGTTCCGATCATTAGCTCGTTGGTTTCTATAGCAACGTTATTGATACGTGGAAAAGAACTCACGCATATCAACGTATTTCTAATCATATTAACAATGTACATTCTAGACAATTCATGTGGAGATGCGTTCGCCAAAGGAATAGAAGTCCTTATAAGAACACTGGCTCGCCTCAACAGAATAGAAAAAACTCTTGTCGAGGACTTTCCGTCATTAGCTTTTTACGAAAGCACAACAAACCGTCCCGGGGAGGGGACAGAAGGGAGATTTTGTGAAAGTGGCATCCCTCTTTCTATTAACCCGCCTTGTCTTTCTCTCAATGGAGTTTGCTGTGACCGTGAGTATGAGCTAGCTGATATTGAACTAAACTACATCACGTTCAGTTATGATGGCCCCCAACTGGTGGCCCTCACGGGACCTCCGGAAGCAGGGGCCGGCACATCTTTAGTATTTGAGGCAATACTCAAGGAAGTACCTTTAACCAGGGGGCGAATAGTTCAAAATGGGAAACTCGCATATGTTGGTCAGAAACCGTGGATATTTTCAGGAACTGTTCGCGAAAACATTGTCTTCGGGGAGCCATACAGAAATGAACGCTTCTTGACCGTTTTAAAAGCTTGTAAACTAGATGAAACCATTGGATGTTTACCGAATGGAGATATAACGATCATCGGAGACGACGGTATTAAGCTAACCCTTGGTCAGCGGGAACTCTTAAATCTAGCACGTGCCGCTTATTCCTCAGCGTCAATTGTCCTTTTAGATAACCCTCTCAGTCACGTGGACACACATTTAGCCAATCAAATATTCGACGAGTGCATCAAAGGTTTTCTAGCGCCTCGGTTGCGTCTCGTGGCCACGCGCCGAGCAGATTTTCTTGAGAGATCTCCTCGCGTGTTGCTGATGGTGGATGGAATTATTATGAGAGAAGGATCGTTCGCTAAGATTCAGGAGTCCGGTGAGAATCTAACATGGTTGAAGACAGAAAGTAGCCATGGACCAGAGAACAATGAAGAGCTGGAATTAACTACGTCTGTTGGAATACATTTAGCTAACCAGGATGTAGGTAGAGAGAAAAAGGTTACTGTCCACGATGGAGAAGGATTTGCTGTATATCTGAGATACGCAAGAGAAGCGGGGTGGCTACCATTCCTGTTTATCGTTGGCGCCTTGTTAATAGGTGCTCCAGGCGGTACGTATCATCTGTACCCCATTTACGCCCCACAACTACCCCCACAGGGGGTAATAATCTTTTGGCACATACATACTCCCAACCTTCCACCTAGGGTAAGCATATTGCCGAGGGCCCAGAACCGTGACCGTGGTTAACACAAAACACGATTTTCTGCACCCTTGTCTAGTCTGAATTGATCGAAACACGTTCATTCCGCAAGTCATGGTATCAGTATTTGAAGGATTACGGCTTTGCTCCAATGTAACGGCCTCTTTGAGGGTAATTTTCAGTAATTTCTAAGACCAACCTTTTCTAATAGTCACCATTAAAAAATACCAGTCCCCTAAATACCAAAATACTTCTAAATTTTATGTGGCCGCATGTGTCCTAGGATTGACTTCATTCACTAACGCAGACGTTTCCTTTTACAGCTGTCCTCGCTACCCTGGGCATTTGGTTTGCACGGATTGCGGACCTTTCATTGGCTTACCAATACCATAACTTCAGCCTGTCTGCAGTATTCGTGGGAGCCTTTGTCCTGCTTCTTATTCTTAGAGCTCTTTTCCTCCTCGCGTGTGGGATCAGGTCGTCTAGGCGAATCCACGACAGAGTTATATCCACGCTGCTCAAGGCGCCGGTCCAAGATTTTGAGGGTGGAAAAGAAAGTGCAATTGTGACGGTGTTTTCTAAAGACATAGAATGTCTGGACGAGAAGCTGCCCCCTGATATTTTGAGATTCTTTCATTCGGTGATCGAACACGCCGCCGTGGCTATTATCATCAAGGTCACCGCTCCGTGGTCGATTCTTGCTGCCATACCCGCCTTTCTTATAGTATTTTTCGTTGGGAGGTATTATCTTCGCTTAGAACGACACGCCAGAGGATTAGAGAACCGCACCTTGAAGCCTCTCTTGACGCATTTTTCCGACGTCATCGTGGGTGCTGTCACGATCAGAGCTTTTCAAAAAGAAAACTACTTCTCAAAGGAGTTTTTCAGGTCAGTTTTGAGAAATCTAAAATGATAAGAGAGAACAACTCAGCCCTTAAATCCTGTTTTTTTTTTTTATCTTCGACTAAATACGGTAAGTAATTTCTTGAATGAATGTCATGTTGACAGAATATTTAAAGGAATCGGTAGGTTACGTGTATGCTTCATTTTCCTTAGTTGGTCCATATTCGTACCCCTTGCGAAACTCTCCTCTTCAGTTACATGTTGCCATTCCTTTATTTAGCGAATATAGAGAAAAGGAGATTTCAAAATATTTCTCATCGAGTAGACACAGTTTTTTCCCCACCGCCTTCGTTCCTTTGGTCAAGTGTTTCATTGACTAGGTGTGATCGTTTTTTTGGCATTCGCTAAATATATAGACTAAATTTTAATTGTTTCGGTTTTCGTTTAACTCCTTTGTATCCTTTCAACTTTAAGTTGCCAGGAACGAATTGAAAGCTACCGTAAAATATATGTTTTATAACTTACAAAGTACCTTTACAGGTTACAAGATCGGCACGCGACGGCAGGATGTATCCAGTCAGCGGCAAAACAGTGGTTAGCTGTCAGGCATTTGGTTGTGATGTCACTGTTTATGTGCATTGCCACTGTTATCGTCATTTTCACGAGTAGCAGCAGTAAGTACCCCTTGCTCTTGATTTGCTACATGAGAACTAACCCTATATCATAATTGGCCAGGATTTTCATAAACCTGATTAGACGGAAACGTGACATTTTCGCGGCGCCATTACTGAGCGAGAGAGGGAGAGAAAGGTTTGGGGACACTCACAGAAATTCTACACTAATGGCGTAGCCCAATACAGAGATCCGTGTCTCAGATTGTCTAGTGCTTGATTTGAACTTTGTGTGTTTACATAGTATATAGAGAGGTTTCAAATTGAGTGTCGTAAAACCCAAACTAAAGTAATGGCTCTGGTCAATCGCAAAAGACTCGGAAATCCATAACGCTTATCAAAACCTGAGGTTAACACACGTGACCTGCAAGAAGCGCAGGAAAATGTATACCAACAAGCAATGATTGGTTTTTACTTCTCATTGGATGAGAAAATGGCGCGAGTTTTTAAACCAATCACTAAGCATAGTAATCTTAAACAAAAGCAAATGCGAATCATTTTCGATACTCTAACGTCCCATAAGTCTTGAACCGTATACACGCAAGCATTCTACCAATGAGGAACGCGACGCCATCTCACTAAAACTCTTTCTTTTTCTTCGCCAGCTCTTGCTGCACTGTCGTTGACCGTCGACAGGCAGCTTGTTGTTGGAATCGCCATCGTCCCTTTCCTATTCACTGACATAGAACGAGACATGTCTTCGGCAGCCCGACTGATGAGTTACTTCGACGTGCGCTCCGAGCCTGGTTACGAAAATGACGCGAAGCCACCCGAAGATTGGCCGAGTGAAGGAGCCGTACGCATAACTGACTCTTTATTGGCATATGGTCCTGGTGGTCGGGAAACTTTCACTCTGGACATTGGACCGAGGGAGAAGGTTTGTATCACGGGCCAAAGAAACGCGAAGACAAGCTCACTTGCTGCCAAACTGATGCTAATGTCCAGTGAGTCGCACGGAGACATATTGGTCGATGGAATACCATTAAAAACTCTCAATCTCACAGAAGCGAGGAAGGCATTCTGCGCGCTGCAGCGAGAACCATTCATGTTTACAGCATCACTGAGAAAAAATCTTGACCCAGAAGAAATTCACGAAGACTCCGAGTTATGGGACGCGTTGGAAGCTGTGAGAATGAAAGATTACGTAAAAGAACTTCCAAGGCAATTGAACTACATCATGACCCGTCCCTCGCGTTTCTCTGACTCTCAGCTCTTGCTGTTATCTCTCGCCCGAGCGTCACTACAAAACAAGCGAATCGTTATTCTGGATGAAGTTGCGTCGACCGTTGACTTTAACACTTTGCGAATAATCAACAATGTCGTCGAGCAATTACATAATTGCACGGTCATCACTGTTGTGCATGGACCTATCGGTCTGGAAACAATTCTGTATCACGACCGCGTGATAGTCATGGAGGACGGAAGAATTGTGGAGATGGGAAGTCCAAGTGCTCTGCTTGAGCGAGAGGATAGTTTCCTGTCAACATTACTAGCCCCCATGTAATAATGTTTTTTAAACGAGTGTTGGTTTCCGAGATTCTCTTTAGCCACAGTCAGAAAATTGCACAAGCTCGCGAGTGTTGCGAAAATTGCATGAATACTTCTCAGTCAATCAGCAAATTGCATGATTTTTTTTTTGGCGCAGTTTAAATTTCATGAAAAGCTTTTGTAATATAAATAATGAACCAATGAACCAGTAACAACTTTGCATTTTTGTTGTGGAATACCGCATGACAAATTTACCTTTTCTTTGTCGTGGAGAAATTTTGACGTGTTTAAAGACTCGCGACGGTTTAATAGTTATAAATTTTGTGTTATTAAAGGCGCGTCGTTTTAGGTCATGCCGTAACACAAATTTGACGAAATGGTCAGAGGACCAAGGGGCTTATCATTGTTTTTCGTTATTACGCGTGTTAATAAAAATATGCTTCATCTTTATTTATACCGTTCTCAGGTTGTTTACTTGAGTCACGACACCCTAAAATTCTACCTCCCCATTGGAATTCGTTTACGCTGGCGTCTGACGACCAAAGAGGTCGTAAATTCTGTGGGCGGGGGGAGAGGTGGAAGTTTGAAAACCCTCAGAATTCAGAATAGCTAACTTATACTGGAATACTGAGACAGTTGCCAAGTCAACACGGAGACGCAAGATTACACTGTTGCTTACCAAACCACGGCTCAGTAAATTTTCGGAGAATTGTCGGGAGTTTACAGGCCAGGTAGGGAATTTCTTTTGCAACATTACATAATATTTTTGCAATAAAGAGGTGGAAGATACGGGAAGTGGGAAGTTTTAGCCAGTCAGTAAACAGAACAAACGTTTGAGTAATAAGGAGGTGACAAAATCAATCATCAACAACAACAAAAGCTACCAGGTTTGCCAGGGCAAAGCAAACAACAAGAGATATTTTTCAAACATATACTGTGCTCTGAATAAAACAAAATGAAAACCCAAAAAGAAAAGAGAAAGATTACAAGTCATGATGCTACATAAGAAAATGTTCTGCAATTTGCAATACAGAACTGCTACGTACAAGTGAAGTGAAAAAAAGTAAAGTAACTAGCCTGATGATTTTTTCTATAAAAAAAACTCCTTCAACTTCGGTTATTTACCTGTCCTGCGGAGTTCAGACAACCACAACGGAACGCCGAGGACATCTTCAACTCTTCAAGGTGAATTTAGATTTTCTAAAGTATCGCTTCACCATCTTCATCCATTTATCGTCTTTCTGAACTTGTTAAGTTATCTTATCTTACAGATCAGTCAATTCGCCGTCGTGGCTCACGCTCACGATAATACCAGACACGATGATTTAAATTGGTGATTCCTGCAGAGGAAGGCTACAAATGTTTTACGGCATAAAACGGTGCGTTAAGAGCCATTACAATACTTATCAAAGATTCTGTTTAGAGACGTTCTCGGCGGCGTTGTGGTTTGCACTATTTGCCTAAAACGCCACAATTTCTTATTCTATCAACGCAGAAGGCAACTTTCTTTGGCGCAAAATAAAATAGTAGATTAAGTCATTGTTTAAAAAAACACTACACTTTTGGGCAGATAAAAGTCTGTGGGATCCATGAAGTTTAGTAATATTTACTTCTTTGGTGTGAATAAGGTTTTGGTCGATCCCTAAACGACGAAGATGTATTCCGCATCACGTGATCACGTCTGTAAGATCTCTCTTGGTTCCTTGTGGGTTGGTAATCATCATAACCATAGCTTGCATAATTATTGTAATTATGGTGACCGCCATTATGATTGTAAAAACTATTATCATAACTACGATAATTATTATCATAATTACGATAATTGCTATCTCTCTGCTCGTTGTTTGAGAATCTTCTTGATTCGTAATGTCTTGACTGTGTGGGTTGATAAGGATCTTCATTGTAATAATGCGATTCAAAGTCACGATACTCGTTTTGACGCCTGCTGTAGTGGGCCATACTCCAGTTTATTCTTCTCCCCTCATTATATGCAGCATGCCTTGTACCTGTGTGAAGATGTCTTGGTTTGTCAAGTGGAGTATCTTGTCTTCTTCGCCTTTCTCCTTTCTGAGCGTAAGACGACACCTCACTGTAAAAAAAAACGAAAAACAAAAATCGTTGCAGGAATTATCAAAGGAGATTTGTAAAGTAAAAAAGCTTGTTTAACCATTTTTGATGAAACACTGAGACGACAAAAACAAGAAACAGTTTGACGTTACACCTTGCAGCATGAGGTGTTATCACGTGACACCAAACGTAGCATGACTTGGCCCATTGCAAATTAGTCACTAAATTAACTTACGTTTTAGGCGTTTTCTTCTTAAGATCCGCCAGGTAATTTTCACGCTCCATAGGATGTCCTCTGGCTCTGTTGAATGCTGAAAAGGAATTTAAACTGATTTCAAGCACAAACCGTTTTTGAGCACTTTACCAAGCGAGCAACCTGCAAACCTTGTTTAGACCATTTTTGTATTCTCGGTATTGGACTGGAACTAGCATGCAATGGAGGCTAATGCGGGGGAATATAGCCTGTCCTGTTCCCCTCAAAAAAATCATTTTAAATGAGGGGAGCAGGATGGCTGTACACAGGCTAGGGTAATATCATTAAAAAGAGCGTCATGTGATTTGCGCATTTGAAAAGATTAGCCTTCACTGCAAGCAACAACAACAACAACAACAAGGTTTATTTGAACTGCAAATTACTAGTAAGAACTTAAACAATAAATAAATTAAAAATACATTCAGTTGCTGGTCACCCAAAATAACTAAAGAGCTAAACTAGTTGGGTGACCACATTTATTAATTTAAAGTAAATATTAGGTCAGAAAAGAGGCATTTTATATTTTACATACTTAATTAAGGAAGTAGATTACAGAACAAATAATTCTAAAGCATTTAAGTACAATAAAAAAAGATAACAGTAGAAAAAAAAAAAAGGAAAAATAGCAGAAATACCAAAATATAGCAATTAGTAGAAAAACTTAATAGAAATTAATGAAATGCATGGATAATTCTCTTTTAAATGAGTAAGGAGTTAGAATGTTAAATCTCTCATCAGTCTCATTCCATAGTATAGGTCCAAGCTAGTTCAGGTCCAATACCAAGAATATGAAACGGTCTATTTCTCAGTCTCGTGAACAGTAAGAATTTTCTGTAAAATTATTGTGCTGGATAAAGGATGAGAAACTAGCTTATCTAACATCAACTTCATTTTAACTTGAATTACCCATCATAAAAGTAAACAAAACACACTCAAGCCGACTCACTCACATTGCCAGAGCTTATTAAAGCGACTTGGAGTATTGCTTGGGAAGCTAGTCCATCGCAGGTTATACTCTAACATTGGGTTTTGTTAACAGACCTTTAGTACCCACTTATACTTCTGGGTAACGAGAAGCACTGTGAGAGTTTCTTGCCCACAAACACAACACAATGAGCCAGCCAGGACTCAGACGTTGCCTGCTCAATCCAGAGTCTAGCTCACTAACCATTAGACCACCATGTGTCACTCACCATCCAGCAAGTACAAAACTATGACTACACTATCATCACTTAAGTGAAACGTGTTTTTTCTCACCTTCAATGGCCCTTTCAGGTGTATATCCTCTGCATTCGATAAGATACCTAACATAAAACAAGAGATTCATTCACTCTGTAGAATTAAAATTGTCTTCTTGTTACTAATACAGTAACAACATATTATTATTGTCACTTACAATCACAAACTTTGTAGGTCAGTGCAAGTCATCTTATCTTACCTACAGACAATATAACCAGCTCTGTTTAGGCCATGAGTGCAGTGAACTCCGATAAGATCAGCTGAAATGAAATCAAAACATTTAATAAACTGTCACTTTTGGGATGAAGTACCCTCTGGACATTTAATTACCTGAGTAATGAGAGAGCCGTGAACACAACATTTGATTAAGAACTTGGCCAGGTTGCATAATTTTGTTGTTGTTGGCAAAGTTAGTAGGTGTCATGCAAGTTTAAATGGACAGCAAATTGAGTCAAATTTAAAAAAATACGGACATTGTAACAGCATCTTTTTTACCTGAGGTGTTATTCTTGGCCAAAAACGTACAGGCCTCAGCCTTGAACCTTAAAAAAGAACGATGATATATTAGGATAAAAAAATGCAACAGCCATCTCTAAGGTTTCATATTTGTCAGTTGTTCCACTGATCAATGTACTGAGTAAAATTATGTGAATACATGCAACAGGGTTGAGAGAAATCACAGAATCTGTGCCCAGCCAGAAGTTCATCAGTTTTCTACCAACCTAAGAGCTAGTATGCAAATTCTAACCTTGACACCACATCATCATTTGGTATTTCTTTTCCAACACATTTTATCTTACGATAAAGTATCCCATGGTTAAACAACTCCTAAGGGAATAAAAATGTTGAATTAGTTGTTAGTAAAATGGCTGCTGGGTCAGGTAGTTCTAGACTAGGGATGTTGGCAAGCAATGCCATATATGGACAACATGATGGCATAAACAGAGTTCTAGTTTTACTTCCAATAAAATTATAGGTAGAAATTCAAAGCACCATTCTAACATTGCTATATGATCTCACATACGTACCCTGCCATCATAGTATCTGTTGGTATTGGTGAAGTCTATCACCATTCCAAGCTTCAAGTTTTTCTGGTTAAGATGATTCAGCATATCCATGGGTGTGAATCTTGAAAATAAAGAAGTAAGAATACATTGATTTCACAATTTAAATGAATTTAAAATTAATTTAACTAAAAAGTTCAAGTGAACAGGTTATGTATTCCAACATAGTATTATTACCTACATGTACGTACCTTTCATGTGGCTTTATTCCGTTGTCACGCCCACTTTCATTATCATATCGCTGCAACAAACATCTCATGATCAGCATCAATATAGGTACAGGAACTTCCTATACAAGTGCAAAAGCCTGTGTTGCTTGAAAGATGAACATATTATCTATCTTACATTTGATAGAGGTGTCTTGAATGCAACAATCCTCTCTCCTCTTATAGGGACACCACAAGGTTTATAATCACGCCACCTAAAACAATTAAACAAACATAACATCAAAATGGCATGCACAAAATTAAATAGTATGCAAAGAAATATCCCACCTCTGGAACATTAACTAAGAATTTTAAACCTCACGATGGCCTGTGTGAGATTAGTTATCAGTTATTCACCGTAGTGGAGGTAGATTTCTACCACTTTTACTGACACTGAGGTGAATAATAGTATTGTTTTAGAATATACCACTGACACAAGCTGAATAACTAGCAGACCAAAACATTACTTTCGGTATCCAAAGCAACACGGGAAGCCATTTTGTTTCTCTTTGGCTGCTCAGAGATGAATAGCCTGTGCACAGCCGTCCCACTCCCCTAAAAAAAATCGGGGAGGGAATGTCTGTGTTATGGTGGTGTTAATCGTGTTCCGCCGCGGGTGGTTTCCCCGGAATGTGTGGGAAATGATTTGATTGGCTTTCACAAAAATTATTTTAATTTATTCTGCATAATACCAAAACCGTGTTTTGATTGGCGGGTGTTATGTATTAGCTGGGGTAATTCCAAATCATTCCAGCAAGCACGCGAGTCGACATGCTATGATGAGTTCATCTTCAGTTATTTGTGTGCTCTGCAGAAATTGTCTAGTCAATAAGTGCGACAAAAATTTGGTAGACGCTCGCAAGAGTACAGTATTCAACGCAAGGCAAGAAATGTTATCGTTGGACATCAAAGTAAAGATAAACTCTGCCCACATTTGCAGAAATTGTCTCATAATTATTCCTGCGAATCAGGGCTCGACACTAACTTTTCAACTTACTAGCCTAGTGGCTAGTGACAACTTAGATGTTACTAGCCAAAAAAAATTTTTCCTAGCCAAGAGGTGATGTCTCCAGTTAAATATCCTCTCATATCCATTATGCCCGGGATTACAGAATTTTAAGAAAAAGCAACAATATTCACGTCTCAAACCGCTTGACACAGTCGGCACAGCTTGTGTCACGCTTGACTGGTTTAAACGCAGCGAACGAATTTATCATCTCAATGAATTGCGCTGGTTTTAGTTTTGTTCAATGGCCTTGTGTTTTCCTTACATCAAATCTCTCAGGCCGACAGCTCACAAAGGAAAATCCAGAGATTTTCCCGTTAAGACTTACAGGACTCTGTTTGTCTGTGAGACTTCTTTGGAAAAATATCGAGACACCGAGATGTCATTGTAAACACTGTCAGGTCTTCTTTACAAACAGGCGCCGGGGTAGAAACGTTTTAAAAGCAAAACAACTATCTGAACAATACTGCAAACTGTTGTTGGCGAAATTCAAATGCTAAAAACGGCTGATTTAAATTTGGAAGGATATAAATCTTTCTCTAATTATTTTTGTAGTGGCAAGTTTTGTCAGTATGCATATGATGACAAATCACCGATGTGTTGTTACGCAAAATGAAATGTTATTCCTTTATAGTTCCGCACGATTTTGCGCATGATTTAATCAGGAGAAGCTCGTGTTTTGTTCTACTAATTTCGAAACAAAAAAGAACATCGATGTGTGCTTTCAGAAAATGCTGTCTTGTTTGTCAAATGCTACGCAACGAAAAGTAAACAGTCTTAAATTTGCATACGTGCTGAACAGCAATGCCCAGTAATATGATATGTCAACAAGAAAGAAATTCCGAGAAAATTGTTTGCGTATGGCTTCCTTGTGAATGACAGAAACTAGTTCGGCCAATTTCATTTTGTTTACTAGCCAAAGTGGCTAGTGGAAATCGAAAACCCACTAGCCAAAACTGAATTTCTACTAGTCTGTGGCTAGTTGGCTACCGTTAGTGTCGAGCCCTGCGAATACAGCCGCCTCTCACTCGCTCCCGCTAATATGTGCGTTTGGCTACGGTGTAATGGGGGTTGACAGGCCTGCACATCTCCTACGTTCATGACATTTGTATTTGCCGTATTGTCTGAAATTTGGTCTTTCGACCTTTCAGCGTCTCCTTGTTTCTGAAGGGCACTATATGTTGTATCATTTGGAGGCAGTATAAGTTGAGAAGAGCCGTAAGACTGTGAGTACTGTGGTCTAGCAAATGTCTAGAGGTTATAGGTCTGCACAGTTTCCTGTTTTTAAAATTTGACACCTTTAGCTCTGTAATTTGCCACACGTTTCGCTAATGCGGTTTATTTTGGCTCATTTCTATGTGCAAGATATGCTATAAGCTCTCAAAGTGTTCTCTCTGGAAGGAGAAGGTTTGAAATTTCCGTGGAAATGTTGATTGCTTGCATTTATATTAGCGATGCCGAGCCCAGCTTTGTTGCAAGATGTATTGATCTAATCACGGATGACATATTTATCTTTGTCCGGCCTCGCCAGAGACTGTTGTAACTTTACTTTGAGAAAGCTAAAAGTTGATTTTACAGAGACATTCTTTGTTGTAAAGGTTATGCTACTTGCATTGATTTGATCGAGAGTTTTGTCTCTTGAGGTCGATGATTAGTTTCCACCTCCCTTGTTCGTTATGTTACGTTCACCACGATTCAAATCTCACACGCCGATACCCGATATGATAATTTATGTGAAATTTAAATCGAGAACAGCAGGATACTGGAACACGATTATCACCGCCATAACACAGACGTTCCCTCCCCGATTTTTTTGGGGGGAGCGGGACGGCTGTACACAGGCTAAGAGATGAATAGTACTTTGCCAATCACCTCTGAGTTAACCAATCAGAGTGCACAAGAAGCACTATTCACTTGTGTGGTATGTATACTACATACCATGCACCATAAATTATGTCATAACATGTAATGCATGCCAAGAGCTTAAGCTTTAGAGCTCTTTATCCCCTGAAGATGGTTTAAAATTCTTCAAACCAGTTTGATTTTTTGATTTTCCTTTGTTTCAGAACCTGGTAATATATGAAACAAAGGAAACTTGATGCATACTTCTACAAGAAATGTCTATATTTCTGAAACGTTAGTAGATTAAGAGAGCTGTGCAGTAGATGTTAAGTGAAATATGAATCGTACATGTAACTAAGCTATAAAAACGTGTTCTATGATGATGTAAGCTTCTGAAGCTCAAGCTTATGTGTACTCGAGTAGCTCGACATACAGATCCTAATCACTAAACACGTTTCACAGGGACAAACTACAACTAAATCCACTCACTTGTCAGGTATCCTTTTGTCGATAACTACCTCTTCGGTCATCTTCCCATAGGATCGAACAAACTTCACCAGCAAAATTCTTTCTACACGTACAAATCCCGGAAGCGCTCGCAAAAAGCGAAACATTTAGCAAGGGAGCAAGCGATACAAACAAACAGCGGAGTTTTAGCTTGACTCATGCGAACAAGCGACTAGTCACCAATCTCCCTTCAAGTCACGGTCACTCACTCCTCTCGTAATCGTGTGGGACTTTCTTGGTCTGGAAAACGTAATTTTCAGGATTTTCGGAGTTTGCATTTAGTACAGAAAGAAAACAAGGAGGTTATGATGCAACGAGCACCTCAGCCAAGCTGCTTTGACCGAGTAAAAGTGGGCTTCATGATCGGATTTGCTGTTGGTATGAGTTCTGCGGCGCTCTTTGGAACCTATTCTGCTCTCAAGTAAGTCCCTAAGGTTGTTGGTTCCTGTGTAGAAATTCTGTTGTGAGAGTGTTTGGGAACTTCAGTCGGATGTATGGCTAAATTTAAACTTGTTCACGTTGATTTGGACGGTTATTTAGAAAAGTTGGCTGCCATGGCCTGGAGAGGAGCCATGTGAAAATTAGTGAATGAATTGAAAATGGTTAATCTCTAAAATTGGCAAGACCGCAACAATGAGAATTGCCACATCATTTCTAAAGTTTCTACAAATTTGTAGGGAAAAACAAATTCTAAACTTGGATCAGTGAAATGCTCAAAGTAATAACAAGACTAATTATTGCCGTCTATTTTTTATTGAATGGTTTCTTTCACTAGGGATCGGAGAGCGGGGAGCAAGGGGCTGCATCTTGTCACAAAGTGACAAAACTTAATTTTGTGATCTGCAAACCGGAAAACAAAAAGATTGTATACCACATTCTCATAAATATGAGTACAAGTAGAAGTATGAGTACTACTTCAATCATGATTTACATGTACAGAAGCCAGGGTTTTCCCAATATTGTTGGACTGCAAAAGTGGCCAGCAGGGAGTTATGAAAACCTTGCTTCCCCCCCCCCCCCCCTGCAATGGAGCCTGGGAGAGAGACAAGTATGCTCATCAGAAAAATTTCACCCTAAAGGGCAAACCAATCTGGACGTTGGTCAAGCTATTTCAACCTCTAGAGACCATCTTGCATGCCTGATCAGTCGTGAACTGGCAACACAATAGCACATTGTTTTTTATTATTGTATTTTGTGCCATCTTAAACAAGACCTTGATGGCTAACAACATTGCTGTTCTGTTCTGAGCATTGTAAGACCAAAAATTATTCCATAATATTTTATAATTCAATATATAATGAAGATGGTGAATTTTAAGCTCCGTGAATAAATGACAAAGATGATGTGTTCATTTGACGGGAATCGAACCCATGGCCTCCCATACCTGTTGAGCACTCTAAAGCACTGAGCCGCAAGAGACTCATTGTGACACATGTCCTGCGTGTCACATGAACCTTGAAAAATGGCCGAGCTCAACCACAAGTCTCTTGTCACTCAGTGGTGAGAGAGCCCAAGCGGTATCTGGGAGGCCATTGGTCTGATTCCAGTGGGGACTCACGCTCATGACCAGTGAACACATCATCTTTATCATTTTATTTTATTTATGACCATAAGCAAGTTGATGGACATCCCCACCCTTTTCATGTGGGAGCCCCCCTCCCCTCGGGCATTGGAGTTTAGCCTGTTGCAGGCGTTCGGTTAAGGTCATTCCTCTGTTTTGCATTGCGCATCCTTACTGCGCATAAATTTACGCGTGATTAGCACGCGTACTAGCGCGCGCACATTAAGCAGCATTAAGAAAATGGCTGGTTTTTCTTTTCGACTTGGCTCATGCACCGAGGTAAATCGTCGTTTTCTCGTAAATGAACACGGTGACCTATCAATTTTTTCTCTTTTTCTGAGTCCAGTGAACGCCTCCTTTCTATGCAGCGAATATAAACAAATTTCTATTGTTGAAACTTCAGTAATCATCGGAAATGCTGCTACCAGTGAAGATAAATTTGTGGCCCCGAGAGCACTGTACGTTTGGAACAAATTGAATCGCTGTCGTGCCTTTGTCCTGAAACAAACAGTAAATTGTTCCTTGAAGTCGATGCAGTGCTTCTATTGATAAATATCACGTTTTGCGTCCTCCCTGTTTCTTTCTGCTCCCGCGAAACGTTAACTGAACGGTTCCCTCTTTTTTATTTTAAAATTTAGGTTCCCTTAAGATGAACAATCAATAGACAAAGTTTGAATGAAAATCTATTGTCAGTTCTATTTCAGAGGAATGACCTTAACACCTGGAACAGGCTAGAGTCAAGCGAAGTATGTCAGAGTCACAAGCAGAAACAACAGAACAAACTAATCACAATGCTAGTTCTCAGGCCCTCTGAGTACTTCCTTTCTGCTCAGAGACTCTGACAAAATCTAGTTTTCACTAGATCATAAGGGACGGAGTTATAAGTGGAATAAGAACTCTGCCTACAACTATGTTGGTTTGATTTGCACTAGATCATAAGGGACTGAGTTATAAGTGGAATACGAACTCTGCCTGCAACTCTGTTGGTTTGATTTGCACTAGATCATAAGGGACGGAGTTATAAGTGGAATAAGAACTCTGCCTACAACTCTGTTGGTTTGATTTGCACTAGATCATAAGGGACTGAGTTATAAGTGGAATAAGAACTCTGCCTACAACTCTGTTGGTTTGATTTGCACTAGATCATAAGGGACTGAGTTATAAGTGGAATAAGAACTCTGCCTACAACTCTGTTGGTTTGATTTGCACTAGATCATAAGGGACGGAGTTATAAGTGGAATAAGAACTCTGCCTGCAACTCTGTTGGTTTGATTTGCACTAGATCATAAGGGACTGAGTTATAAGTGGAATAAGAACTCTGCCTACAACTCTGTTGGTTTGATTTGCACTAGATCATAAGGGACTGAGTTATAAGTGGAATAAGAACTCTACCTGCAACTCTGTTGGTTTGATTTGCACTAGATCATAAGGGACTGAGTTATAAGTGGAATAAGAACTCTGCCTGCAACTCTGTTGGTTTGATTTGCACTAGATCATAAGGGACGGAGTTATAAGTGGAATAAGAACTCTGCCTACAACTCTGTTGGTTTGATTTGCACTAGATCATAAGGGACTGAGTTATAAGTGGAATAAGAACTCTACCTACAACTCTGTTGGTTTGATTTGCACTAGATCATATGGGACGGAGTTATAAGTGGAATAAGAACTCTGCCTACAACTCTGTTGGTTTGATTTGCACTAGATCATAAGGGACTGAGTTATAAGTGGAATAAGAACTCTGCCTGCAACTCTGTTGGTTTGATTTGCACTAGATCATAAGGGACGGAGTTATAAGTGGAATAAGAACTCTGCCTGCAACTCTGTTGGTTTGATTTGCACTAGATCATAAGGGACTGAGTTATAAGTGGAATAAGAACTCTGCCTGCAACTCTGTTGGTTTGATTTGCACTAGATCATAAGGGACTGAGTTATAAGTGGAATAAGAACTCTGCCTGCAACTCTGTTGGTTTGATTTGCACTAGATCATAAGGGACGGAGTTATAAGTGGAATAAGAACTCTGCCTGCAACTCTGTTGGTTTGATTTGCACTAGATCATAAGGGACAGAGTTATAAGTGGAATAAGAACTCTGCCTGCAACTCTGTTGGTTTGATTTGCACTAGATCATAAGGGACGGAGTTATAAGTGGAATAAGAACTCTGCCTGCAACTCTGTTGGTTTGATTTGCACTAGATCATAAGGGACTGAGTTATAAGTGGAATAAGAACTCTGCCTGCAACTCTGTTGGTTTGATTTGCACTAGATCATAAGGGACGGAGTTATAAGTGGAATAAGAACTCTACCTGCAACTCTGTTGGTTTGATTTGCACTAGATCATAAGGGACGGAGTTATAAGTGGAATAAGAACTCTGCCTGCAACTCTGTTGGTTTGATTTGCACTAGATCATAAGGGACGGAGTTATAAGTGGAATAAGAACTCTACCTGCAACTCTGTTGGTTTGATTTGCACTAGATCATAAGGGACGGAGTTATAAGTGGAATAAGAACTCTACCTGCAACTCTGTTGGTTTGATTTGCACTAGATCATAAGGGACGGAGTTATAAGTGGAATAAGAACTCTGCCTGCAACTCTGTTGGTTTGATTTGCACTAGATCATAAGGGACGGAGTTATAAGTGGAATAAGAACTCTGCCTGCAACTCTGTTGGTTTGATTTGCACTAGATCATAAGGGACTGAGTTATAAGTGGAATAAGAACTCTGCCTGCAACTCTGTTGGTTTGATTTGCACTAGATCATAAGGGACGGAGTTATAAGTGGAATAAG